>JBBPBX010013696.1:35412-51981 GCA_038048925.1 Garcialebias charrua
TTATCATTTAAATATGTTCGTTTTTGCAAACAAAATGATAAATTACTTTAATTTTGCTTTAAAAGTGATTTTGAACTTCAAGCCGTGTTTAAGCATGGGAAATCTGATTTCAACCTGGAGAGACTCACAAAACGAGAGAGAGAATACAATAGACCTTTTACCAGTTGACGTCATCACGCAAAACACGCCTGAAACGAGCGTTCTGATTGGACGGCAAAATGCCTCCTCGAATCGAAACCGGATGTTGGGGCTAGCAGGAAGGAGCCGATGAGCTTCGTAATGATAGCGAGTTGTAATTTAGAAGCTTGGTTTCTTAAAATAGTGAACAACCACTGGTCAAAATGCCTGAACATTGTGCCGCGGATACGAGAGGAGGCGATTGTGTGCACTGATGGAAAATGGGGAAATCCTTCAGGCTTTTTGCGAATGTCCAGCAGGGTGAGTGGTTGTCAACAACCTGTATATCCAAGCGTCAGAAATAAATGTTTTAAATTTCTCACGCCAATACTTCTGATATTTAGACTGATTTGGTTATTGTTACAGGTTTAACATCTTCTGTTAGCTGCTATAACTAGCGCCATGTCTTCATACGAGCCGTCAGTATTAGCACAGTATGTAAACAAAAACATGACATTTGAGTCAGTCGCACAAATGTTCATAGCGTCCTTATTTCTTATTTGATTTCTGTAAACTATGTCTTAAATTAAACCTGAGACGATTGGTGATGTTGTGATGTGAAAAATAAGAACTATCCCAAAAGATACATTTATTAGCTTTCCTGGGAAAATTTAATTATGTTTGATAACGTATTTACATTGCACTTTTGACACGCTGTTTATACAGCTTACACTTTATTAGATGTAAAGTTAAATGTGTGAAAATCTTAAATGTATTACAAACATTTTACATGTGAATTCCATAATGGCACATACAATATATTGTGTTTGTTTTTGCAGAAAAGGAGGTGGCTGCAACCATGCTGCTGCACTGTTGTTTGAGATGGAGAAATACCAGTTGTGGGGGTGTTGGAAATACACTCAAAACCAACCTGCACCCAGTTGCCTTGTACATGGAAGGGACCAGCCCAAAAACGAACTGCACCTGCTACTTCGGATGAGCGCTGCAAGTTTTAAAGTGAGTTTAATCAGTGTTCCTCCAGAAATGTCATATTATGCTTATAACACAAATACCCAGAAAGGTGACTTTCAGTCAAACTTCACCAACAACTGGAATAATACAATATCACTTATTTTGTCTTATTCCAGTCAAAAAACTATTCAACATTGTACAATTGTAGTTTATTGTATTGTGTTAATTGTTGTTGTTTTCTAATGGCACTAGATAAGAAATAAATGCAATGACATATGTACGGTTTTAAATGTTTTCTACAATTGTAAGATCTGGAATAGTTTTTGGACATTTTTTTAAAAACACTTCTGCAAACAGATTTGCTGATATGTGTTTGATATCAACCACATTTTTCATGTTGGTGTCATTTAAGGCAGACATCGGCGTAGAGAAGTTTTCCAGAACGCTGAACAGCCTGGTTTTGACCCACGACATCCTGATGACCGGAATGAGCCCACCATCACTGCTGGTCTTCACAAGGACATTTTGAGCGTGGAGCCATCGTTGACCTATTGCAGGTTGTAGTAGTAAACATTAAAAACCACTAACGCTTATCTGTATGTTTCTTTAATTCCTTTATTTGGTCTAGATTTTAACGCTTCATGTTTTTTTCTTTTGAGGTATGCTGTGCCCCTGGCTGCGGTTTCTCGATCCAGACCCTCCGGCAGATGACGCTGACGACCGCGGCCCCTGTCCAGTCTCCATCGACACCATCAGAGAGACCTGCCAGAAGTTCAAAACATCTTTAAATGTCTCACAAGCAGAATCAGATTTAATTGAGGCAGATACATGCAAACAGTCGTGCAGTTAAGAATGGTTCAAACACAGAAAAAAATTATGCTACTTTTTTTGCAAGTTAAGATGATTACAACAGAAGATTTTTTCATTTTGATAAGATGTTTAAAGATACTGATTAAATACAGCTGAAGTTTGCACGTTATCAAGATGTTTCTACCAGATTTTTTGGGTAACAAAATAAACGGTGCCTTTCTGAAATGGCTTCATTTTTATTTCAATTATTACAGATTCCATTGTGACACACACACATTATTTATATAAGTCACAAACAGAAACAACACATACCAGAAGATGTGTTTGTGTTTGTCATTTCACTTGTTAAAGGACAGCAGCCTAGGACAGAAAGTAACCTGCTAATATATTTTTTTAATGATGCCTTCTCTAACAACTTGGAGACTTTAGACAGTTTAATGTTTATGGGGTTTTGTTGCTAAGTCATTGGATGACCAGAGAGCTGAACTATAAACTAGAGAACAGATCTGACAACAGCAGAGTCACAAAGAGGATTTTCTTTCGGCCTGGTTAGGTCACCATGACGAGAGACTGACCTGTTTTTGTTGTAAACGCTCTTTCTTTATCTAGTGAGATTCAAAATCCTAAAATGTGACTAAAACAGCATTTGTATATTAACAGATTAAAAAATTTAACTAAACAAAAGTTCCACTTTACTAAAAGTCAAATTAGAGCACAGTTGCTTTATATTTAAAGGGGACCAAATGTAGGATATATAATTTTTTGTGGTTTATCTGTGGGCTATCCAGACCATTTTCAGTCAATTTTATACACAAAATAATGCTTAGATAATAAAATATCCCCTTTCTAATTCTGCCAAATTTCACTTCCGTTCTAAACGACCGGTTTATGAATAATGAGGTCTGAAAGCCACGCCCTACAAAGACCTATTTACATTAACTACGCCCTCTGTAACAGCCAGTATCTCTAATATGTTGTTATTTTAAAATTAGCTCTTTTTTATTACTCATTTGACTTACTGTTAGTGCTAGTAGCTTAAGATAACTTACCAAAAGCCCTCTGCGCGCGCCGCCATTTGCAGCTCCTTTTTTTAGCATTAGCCCACCTCTGAGGCTAATGATAGCTTTTCCTCCTCCGAGCGGGCGGTGTTAGCTCCGCTCGTTGCATGCGGCGCTGTTGGGAGCTATCGCTGCTTCAGTCCACACACACAAAGTTCACCGAGTGTCTCCAGTTAATTTATCCGCATGAGGCAACCTTTGACCGGACCCCCGGACCTCAAAAGTCAGTAGCTCCCAGCAACTCCCGCACGCAGACGGCGGTCTGCAAAACAAAAGGCTTAAAAAAAAAAAAAAGGTATGCCGACGCGAACCCGTGTCCTTCGGATGACGAGTCCGGTTCACTACCTCTGGGCCAACCGGGCAGTTATGCAAAAAGCAGTCTTTCATCGTATAAGAAATAATCACAACCACCTACATTTAGAACGCTGAAGTTTTGATTAGATTTTGATGAAGTGAAAGGTATTCTTAAAATAAATAAGTTGCTAATCTGAAAATATATCGATCAGTGGTGCTTGATGGTACAGACTGTCGCCCCACGAGAGAGTGTGTGTGTGCACAGTTTTCTGCCGGCTGCGCGTTGGGAGCGATATTACACTAAAAATTGAACTAAAACGTAAAAATAACAATTATAAAGTATTATTATGTCGATGTATATATCTAGTCTCACCCCGATTTCTCCGAAACAAAAGGCTTTAAAAAAAAGGGGGAAAAAAAAAAGATGCCGTTGACAGGATGCGATCTCCGCTCTCCTGCGTGGCGCTCAAGTGTAACCGCTCAACCAAATTGACAGTTGTGCAAAAGTAGTCCTTCATCATATCCACAATATTCCTGAAGGTGGCACTGTATTTGCGATTATGGGACTTACTTCCGTTTTGACCCCGGAAGTAGAATTTCTGCATTGGCTCCTCGTTGTTTACTTGTTTATCTGTGCGCATCGTAGAAGTTCTGTTAAAGTTCTGTTTTCTGTTATTTTGAGCTAATATTGTCACGAAGATGTCTTGAGGAGCTCGGGTACCTGTTGTGCTGTTCGTGGCTGTAAGAATAATCAGACGAAGCTGAATTTGTGGCTGCAACTAGTGTGTGTTGAACAGGCTCCGAAAACAAAAACCTGCATCCTTCTTTGTGGCTGGGCTACGAGAAACCACCTGAAAAAAGACTCTGTATCCTCCAGAGGAACGAGAACACCAGGTATGATTTAAGAGACAGCTTTTAGTTTAATGATTTTATGTAGTCAGTGATTAAATGATACTATTTTCGTGCATAACTGGCAAATAAACACACGCACCTATATACTGTATGTATGCTGTCTGTGTATATTTATTTATACTGTATATATAATATAGGTGTCTGTTGTGTTTATTTATATATATATATATATATAATATAGGTGTGTGTGTGTGCGTGGGTTTCTTTTATATATAATCTAGGTGTGTTTGTGTGTGTTCATAAATGAACCCTAATGTTTGTATACTGTACTTTTCTTTTCCTCCTTTCTGTTATATTTCTGCATAAGGTGAGTTCCAGGGATGGATGGATGAAGCTCCAGTTGGTCCAGGGATGGATGACGCTCCAGTTGGTCCAGGGATGGATGAAGCTCCAGTTGGTCCAGGAGATGGATGACGCTCCAGTTGGTCCAGGGATGGATGACGCTCCAGTTGGTCCAGAAGTTTGTGTGCAGTTATGTACCACAGCAACAAATGAGTGAAAATATAATTTCTATAAATAAATCTGCGTTTGAAGTGCATTTGGTGTTGCTGTGTTTCACCTTCTTTATTTCAATAAGATACGTTGTTTAATGTCTAATGAGAAGTTCTACTGCAAATAAAAACACTAGATGTGATTGTTTTTTTGGCAACTTACCAGTTTAGTTTTTTATTGACAAGTACAAAACTTAAAAACATGCATGTTGCTGTGGTTCCTCCTCCAGGAGGAGATTGATAAGAATAAAAGCTATAATTATAAATTTTAGGCTGATTGTTAACTCTAAATTGACTCTGGGTGTGAGTGAGACAGGTCCCTCTTGTAAATGAGTCCCCGTGGCTCAACGAGGCAAGCCTGTATAAATAAAGGTTGAATGAATGAATAAACTAAAAACATTTGAAACTGAATACAATATGAGAACTGTGGGTGATTTGATGTCTTTTAATGAAAATGATTGGCTGCAGAATAAATACCAGAATAAATACCAGGTCAAATACACTCAACAAGAAATGATGGGCAGTTTCTGATTTTAAACAAACTGGAACAGATTCCTAATCATGTGGGACCACTGGACAACCACTGGACGACCACTGGACGACTGGAGCAAGCAGCAAACCCCTCCGGAATCCAAGACGATGGAACTTGGCCCTTCACTCGTCTGTACCTTAAAAAAAGAATAAAACTGTCATGTTTGCATCACAAAGTCTAAAATAAGACCAAGTTTGCTACTCAAAGTAGAAAGAATAAATACAGTTGCTCCTACATTTTTTACTCATTCACAAAGATATACTGTAATGTTCAATTTTATATTGATTTCAGTAATTTTATCTTAGATTTACTTTAATATTTTTGAATTATTGTGCCAGGTGCTTGTGTCATTACTTGTTCTTCTGCTCCTGCGTCTCAGAGTAAGTGTGTCTGTCAACTTCAGCGTGGGAGACCAGTCTGTGACTTGTGTGCAGGCCTTCCTGAAAATATAAATATTTCAATAGAACAAATGTAGTAATAACCAAAAGATGAGCTTGTGTTATGGAATATTTTCTGTACAAACAGCATCCCACTGCTTTATTCACATGAGAGTAACAGGGACCTACAATCAAAACAGTACTACAGTACAGTATGTATGTGCAGTATGTATGTATATACTGTATATATAGTGTGCATACAGTATACACATACACACAGCATATGTATGTACTGCAAATGTATTACACACACATGTAGTTATATTATTTATCCACAGATTTGTTTAGTAAATACTTTAACAGATGCTAACGCTACATGCTAAGCTAACCACAGCTAGTAGACAATGCTAAATCATGAAGAAAAAACAGCTCCAACACAGAGAAAATTATACTCTCACATTGTTCTGAAATTGTTTCACAAAATGATTTATGTAGAATATTTTGTTTACCGGAGAAAACGTGATCTGAACACGACGTCTTCGGGAGCAGATCCGAGCAGAGGAGGGGCAGCTGTCAGCTCCTCCGATGGAGATAAATCCTTCACGTTTACTTATTTTTGGGACTAAGTGAAAACTGCGCTTTGAACAAACGTCTACCCGACAGCAACACCCACTAACCCAACACGAAGTAACCATTGCAATTAATTAGAAATAAACAAAACAAAAAAACAAAAGTGAAAAATACAGCCAGTAGACTGGGCTTTAACTGCTGCTCTCACTTCAGGCGGAAGTCGTTCCCATAATTCGCGCAAGGCATCATGGGGCGTAGGAATATTGTGGATAAGAAACAAGTCCAAACCGCGAGAGTGTGTGTGCACAGTTTCAACGAGACAGAGTTCATTCAAACAAGGTAATAAAACATTCTGGTTTTACTCGAGATGTGCTGCATGGCTGGAGCAGGGCAAACCCCTAGCCCCCCGGGGGCTAAATAAATGAATAAATGACCGCCAGGTCAGCTCCTAAACCGCTAGGCAACCGTGACATCTTTTATACTCAAGTGGGTGGAGCATCACCAGGGGTTGCTAGGTGAGGGGCTGGACTCAGGTTTGAGGTGATTGGCTACGGTTTGTGACGTCACAAACCGCAGGAAGTGTGAAACGAAGCGTTTTTAATCACAGACAAATAAATCTACTTAGAGTAAATAAACCACTGGGTGCATTTTTTTGGCACAAGGACTGTTTTTTTATGAAGTAAATACCCAAAGTTGAGTAAAAAAACATTAAAAAGTGAATTTTGCATGTGTGGTCCCCTTTAAAGGTTGGTGTGTTCATTTCTAAATTTTATGTACTACTGTACAATCAATGTGTTTTGGGATGCGGACTATTTCATTAATCAATTACTGTAATAAACATGGATTTGAACACAGTATGTAAATCTGGTCAAATTGGGGAGCGAATGACTGAGCCAGCTGAGGAGTGCTGTGAGTTTTCATTGGATTAGCGTGATGTCCTTCAAAAACTTCAACAAATGTGATGTCACGGTCGACAGAATTTATTTAAAATATATATATTTGGATCATGACAGGCCTGACAGGTCAATGAATGCAGTCAGACCTCAAATAATGTTAATAAAACATGTTTGTCTTGTGGAAACTACTGTATTATTTCAACCAAGATAGAGTTCAAATGATAACAGGCTAACAGTGCAGTGGTCTGTTCATTTTTATACAGCTGAATGTTTGATGACATTTTACTCACCTGTTATTTCTTCAGGGGGGTTGAAGGAAGAATCTCCTTGCATGTCGCAGGTTGAAACTTCAACAGCGAGGTCTAGTAGAACTAGCTGCTAGCTTATCAACTGTCCAGTAGCATGTTGTTCTGCTGTGGGAGGTTGTTCTCTGTTTCCCATATCCAAGATGTAATGTAGGAACGTAATCCACGGAGTTTGGCCATGCCAGATAAAAAAATACTGATTACTGTACACACTTTGCTGTTTTGTGTTGGGGTGAAGTCCTGCCGGCGAAGCGCTTGAAGCCATAACTTCCTTCTTTTAGTCACTTTACTCGACTTTCCTAGAGGGACTTGGTAAAATGAACAAGTCTCACCTTCTTCTTTTACTCGTTTACGTTGCCTCGAACAATTCTAAACACAATAAAAGTCATATTTCCCCACCGCGACCGTTGCCAGTAATGAAAACACTCCGACGTTAGCCCTACCTTCCGGTTGATTCTCGAAAAATGCGAGTGTGCATGCGCGATGACGTCAACTGGTAAAAGGTCTATTAAAAGGTTTTATTGATTAGGGTTTCTTTGGCGCTCGGGCCCCGGCGGAGGGCATGCATGCCGGACTGCTGAGAGCTTGAATGTCCGGCATAGGGAGATAGATTATGGATATCTTCCCCCCAGAACCCGAACCCGGTGGCGGAGTCGGGATCGCAGACGTCCAACCCATCCCACCGGTACGTGAAAGACGGCCAGCCAGCGGCCGTCGGCTCCGGTCAACCCCGAGACAAACACCAGCGCAGAACTCCCATCCTGAGCAAGCACGAAGCGACAGTGGGAAGGAAAAACTCCCTCGTGAGGAAGAAACCTCCAGCAGAACCAGGCTCAGGACAAGCGGCCATCTGCCTCGACCGGCTGGGTTGCAGGGAACAAGAAGCAGGAACGTACACAGTCGCAGGACCAGGACGGAGGCGAGCAGGACAACCCCAGGTGGCGCAGGCGGGACGAAGAACAGGGGAGAACCGAGGAACCAGAAACCCTGGGCGAAGATGGGGAGGTGGAGGGAGGCGACCAGACTTGCAACGGGCAAACAGGAAGAGCTGAGGAAAGGGACGCCTTATATCCAGATGGACAGTTGATGAGTGATTCGATGCGGCTGGGTGAGTCTTGCCATTTTGAATTTGCGTCTTCGACTTCATTACACGCGAACGCACCATCTGTGACATAGTGAGAGGCAGAGCTCTGGGCTTGTCACAGTGCGCGGGTATGAGCAGCTCCACATGAAGATAAGTCTGACACAGCATCAGACATAAATTAGATCCTGTTGTTTCTTGTTCCATCACCCAAACTATTTTCTGCTTCCCAAAATGAAGACAAATAGCTCAAATCTTCACATAGATTGATAAATTCGTCAGGTTTTAAATTGTCCGCTATTAAAGAGACCAGAGCCCTCTGCCTCTCACTACGTCACAGATGGTGCGTTCGCGTGTAATCGGATTTCCCATGATTAAACACGGCTTGAAGTTCAAAATCACCTTTAAAGCAAAATTAAAGTGATTTATCATTTTGTTTGCAAAAACGAACATATTTAAATGTTAAAATATATATACTGTATATATATTGAGCAATTTTATGAATAGTAAAAAAATCATGTCAGTGGACCTTTAAGCACCTCATACTCTCACAGCACTCCTCAGAGAACATGTCAGGGACCATGGTCATATGTTTTCTCCAGGAAACACATGTAGATTGGAGAGGCAAACTGCCAGGACCCCCTAACAACCCTGCAGGGGTGAGGATCTGGTCCACTGGTCGAGGAACAGGTCTGCGTCCACCCTGCTCCCCCTGTTTCTCTTAAACCTGCAGTGAGATAATCGTTTAGAGTTCAGCCCACAGGGTGATGTAAATGAAGAACTTGTTTCTGCTGCAGGAAACAAACTTTACTTCCTTCATCATGGTTGTTCTCTCTGACTGATCTCAGGCTAAATAACGTCAGAGTTTTAATCTGTGACGGTTGAAGAGTTTTTCTGCAGACGTTCTCACACTCAGTGTTGTCTTTGGCTCCAGAACCAATACTTCATTTCCTTTTGTCTTCTGCAGCCAAAAATCATCTGAAATATTTAATCAATGACCGGCCCCTCCCCCTGCTCCAATACTGTATGTGTGTGTGGGTGGGTGGGTGTGTATGTGTGTGTGTGTGGGAGTAGGGTGTACCACAACCCTGGAGTGGTGAAAACCTTCTATAAACTGAGGAGGATTGAATATCCATTATCAAAAACTTACACTTTACACAAAAGTCTCAGCTGCAGCACAAACAGAACCACAGACTGATTTGTGTCTGGACCTAGTGGCGCTGCAGGGACCCAGTGAGCCCAAACACTGGGACCCCCCGAGGAGGGACATTCAATCTGAAGTTTACAAAGTTCTGGTTGGTTGTCTTTGGGATGAAGACGCTACGCACCAACAACACATATGAGGAGTTTATGTCCTTTATTCCCACTGACTAAACTGTGTTTTTCTTTTTCACACTTGCGACTCGTGAAAACTGGTCCGTGCTGATTCTGTCAGAATTCATCTAAAGTTCAGTTTCGTTCCATAAATCTTCAGCACGCTGAGGGTTCTGCTCAGCTCTCTCTGGACTCTGACTGGACCACTGCATCACCTTGGTTCCGCTCTTTCTGGCCTGTTCTCTTGTAGATCAGCTGTTGTGTTCGGGATCTTGGTTCTGCCTGACCCAGTTTGGTCCAATTGGACTCATCTGACTCCAGAACTCTTTGGTCTACAGAGGAGTTCCTGTTCCACTCAGAGACTGACAGGAGCCCAAACCATCAGCACTTTCCAAACCTAAGTCAAGCTGCTATGCAGTCTTTAGAAAGAAGAAGGCTATGACCTTTGACCTGCTGAGACCTGTGGTGTCATTGCACAGTCTGACCTTCAGGGTGAATCAGCTGTCTGAAATGTTCTCCTCTTGTTAATAATCGTGAACACTTGTGGGATGAGAGAAGAAACATCTTTAAAAACCCTGATGTGACTAAGAAGCTTTGAGGATCTCCGTGTCCTTCAGCAGCAGAACTGTGATTCATTGTCACCTCCCAGAAGTTTAACTTCAGGTCCACCATTTATCTGTTGTAAATACTAAAACCCAGACCAGGACCAGGACTTGTTCCATGGTGACACCAGACACGCTTCTGTGTCCATTTTATGTCCAGGAGATTTTTACTGAAGTGAGCCCAAAGGTCAATTAGATTTATTTTTTTTAATAAATAAACTTTTCATTTTCAGTATTTCAAACAATATGAAAGCTGAAGGACTTTACTGAAATGTGTTGAATGAGCTGAAACTGAGACGTTAAAGCTGACAGGGACACAACAGATTCTAAAATTTGAGGCTGCCATTAGCAAACCAGTAGCTAACAGCAGCAACACAGTAGCTAAAAGCAGCAAAACAGTATCTAAAAGCAGCAAACCAGTAGCTAACAGCAGCAACACAGTAGCTAAAAGCAGTAAAACAGTTTAAGCAGCAAAGCAGTGGCTAAAAGTAAGTACAGCAAAATAGTAACTAAAAGCAGCAAAACTGTAGCTAAAAGTAACTATAAGTAGCAAAATAGTAGCTAAAAGTAAGTATAAGTAGCAAAATTGAAGCTAAAAGTAAGTATAAGCAGCAAAACAGTAGCTAAAATAACTAGAAGTAGCAAAATAGTAGTTAAAAGTAAGTATAAGTAGCAAAATTGTAGCTAAAAGCAGTAAAACAGTAACTAAAAGCAGCAAAGCAGTGGCTAAAAGTAAGTATAAGTAGCAAAATAGTAACTAAAAGCAGCAAAACAGTAGCTAAAAGTAGCAAAGCAGTGGCTAAAAGTAAGTATAAGTAGCAAAATAGTAACTAAAAGCAGCAAAACAGTAGCTAAAAGTAACTATAAGTAGCAAAATAGTAGCTAAAAGAAAGTATAAGTAGCTAAATTGAAGCTAAAAGTAAGTATAAACAGCAAAGTAGCTAAAATAACTAGAAGTAGCAAAATTGAAGCTAAAAGTAAGTATAAGTAGCAAAATTGTAGCTAAAAGCAGCAAAACAGTAGCTAAAAGCAGCAAAACAGTAGCTAAAAGCAGCAAACCTGTAGCTAACAGCAGCAACACAGTAGCTAAAAGCAGTAAAAATGTAGCTAAAAGCAGCAAAGCAGTGGCTAAAAGTAAGTATAAGTAGCAAAATAGTAGCTAAAAGCAGCAAAACAGTAGCTAAAGGTAACTAGAAGTAGCTAAATAGTAGCTAAAAGTAAGTATAAGTAGCAAAATTGAAGCTAAAAGTATGTATAAGTAACAAATTGTAGCTAAAAGCAGCAAAACAGTAGCTAAAAGTAACTAGAAGTAGCAAAATAGTAGCTAAAAGTAAGTATAAGTAGCAAAATTGAAGCTAAAAGTAAGTATAAGTAGCAAAATTGTAGCTAAAAGCAGTAAAACAGTAGCTAAAAGCAGCAAAGCAGTGGCTAAAAGTAAGTATAAGTAGCAAAATAGTAACTAAAAGCAGCAAAACAGTAGCTAAAAGTAGCAAAGCAGTGGCTAAAAGTAAGTATAAGCAGCAAAATAGTAACTAAAAGCAGCAAAACAGTAGCTAAAAGTAACTATAAGTAGCAAAATAGTAGCTAAAAGAAAGTATAAGTAGCTAAATTGAAGCTAAAAGTAAGTACATGTATAAACAGCAAAGTAGCTAAAATAACTAGAAGTAGCAAAATTGAAGCTAAAAGTAAGTATAAGTAGCAAAATTGTAGCTAAAAGCAGCAAAACAGTAGCTAAAAGCAGCAAAACAGTAGCTAAAAGCAGCAAACCTGTAGCTAACAGCAGCAACACAGTAGCTAAAAGCAGTAAAAATGTAGCTAAAAGCAGCAAAGCAGTGGCTAAAAGTAAGTATAAGTAGCAAAATAGTAGCTAAAAGCAGCAAAACAGTAGCTAAAGGTAACTAGAAGTAGCTAAATAGTAGCTAAAAGTAAGTATAAGTAGCAAAATTGAAGCTAAAAGTATGTATAAGTAACAAATTGTAGCTAAAAGCAGCAAAACAGTAGCTAAAAGTAACTAGAAGTAGCAAAATAGTAGCTAAAAGTAAGTATAAGTAGCAAAATTGAAGCTAAAAGTAAGTATAAGTAGCAAAGTTGAAGCTAAAAGTAAGGATAAGTAGCAAAATTGTAGCTAAAAGCAGCAAAACAGTAGCTGAAAGGAACTAAAAGAAGTAAAACAGTAGCTAAAAGCAAATAGAAGCATAAAGTTAGTTGCTAATCGTAGCGCATGAAATGTGAAACAGTGGAAGCAACTGAAACAGATTTTAAATAAACGTATTAAAAAAATTAAGAGAAAATGTATTTCTATTAGCATTTTTAAACTTTTTTTTTTTTGTAAAAAAAAAAAGTGTTGAGTGAGCCGAATGCCTTTTTTTGTGAACAGCTGGAATAGAACTAAGTCTGCAGGAATTTGGCTGTTAAGACATGGAAGAATAAAAAAACAGGCATCAGCATTTAGATGATGAAGAGCAGGTTCAACCATTCAGTGATGGAGGATGAAGACGTCATCACATGACATAAAAGCCCCACCCCCCATGGAGTAGATGCAGCATTATTTACTCATTGCACCTCCTAAAGTTCTGCTGTCCACACCGTGAGTTTGAAGACCCACACTTATTCAGGCTCCGTCTTGTTTAGGGCACCCTGGAGAGGATCAGACTGGTCAGTCCACTTGTCTCCCCTCGACGGGTGATTCATGACGTGTCCCCCCACCCCCCAACACAAATCTGACCATCTTAGGCATGGAAAACATCCCCTGCTGCCCCTGTTCACCACCACTGTCTGCAAGGAACCTTAGAGCCCGAAGGATGAAGAGTTCCCTCCTCTGAGGAGGAGAGGGAGGAAGGGAGGGAAGTCTGAGATTGTCATCAGTGTGTGTTTCCATACAATTGTGAAATTAATTCTCTGCATTTAACCCATCACACGTGAGACACACCCAGTGGAGCAATTAGGGATAAGGTGTCTCACCCAGAGACACCACGACATGTGGGAATGGCTGCAGTCAAACCGTGACTTTCTGGACCCAGGTCAGCTGCACTGCCTCTACCCCATCTCGGCCCCAAAGGAGGAGGAGGAGAAAGAGGAGGAAGAAGGGAGAGAGGAGGAGGTGTCCAGAGCATGAAGGCAGAGAAGACTGTTCTTGAACTGAACCTCTGTTTCCAGATTGGAGGAGACAAATGGACTTTTTCACGTGAGTCCTCTCTAAAAGCTGCACACCTGCACCTCTTTTGTTAATCAGTCCATTCATTCATTCAACCTTTATTTAAACAGATAAGTCACATTGAGCCTCGAAGACTCATTTACAAGTGAGATCTGTTTGGACAGACAATAAAAGTGCTGAAAAATGACACATAGGGTTTGGAGACAAAAAAAAAATTCCTAACACATTTTTGACCTCTACTTGAAGGTCAAAAATGTGGTAATGAAAAAAAAGTATTGCACACAAGCACATAATGACACCGACATAACGCAGAGGGCGGGGGGACTCAAAGGTGGTGAGCATGCCAGCTCATAGATCTGTGCACACTCATGGGGGAGGGGGGGTGGCAGAGGCGATTCCAGAGTCCTGAAATGATGACATAATGTTTATTCAGCTGGGCTCCTCTGAAAAGTCCGTGGAATTCCTCAGCAGCAGGTGTGGGAGTGGGGTGAGAGCATCACATTCAGTAATCACCCCTCCCTGCACGGTGCGGCCCAGTTTCTCTCATCGTCAGAACTTCCTGGTGTCTCCCGTTTCCTCGGCCTCGCTCTGACATTTGGGTCGTGATGAGAATGAAGGAGCTGTCGGGTGCGGAGGGTGAAACGTGACAAAATAAAATAAATAAATGCATAATGATTAGTGTCATTTAATTATTCAATACATGATTAAATTGTTAAATATGCACTGAAATTATTAAAAACACAATTAATTAATTAATTAAACACACACACACACACACACCTGTTCTCTGTTGGTCAGTGTTGTTTGTGTCTGACTCTTTCTGTGGGCTGGTTCTTGTCTTCATCAGAACCGGGTCAGAAACAGTCTCTGTGTGTGAGGACCACATGTCCCCTCTGGGACCAAAGACATGTCCCAGAGAGTGGACCTGAAAACTCAGATGTACAGGTTTGGGGTGGTAGCAGCTGAGAGTCCTCCCCAGCACACAGTCAGAGCACTACCGGGTTGGACCAGAACTTTGTGAGTTCTGTTTGATCTCACTGCTTGGCCCTCTCTAGCTTCGGCTGTGTGCAAACAGGAACCAGAACCAGGCCCAGGAACCTGTCCTCTCCTGACCCGGCCCGCCCGGAGAGCAGAACACATGTAGAACAAGTGGTGCGACCCGACCCGACCCGACCCGGGACCAGCTCCGGCTCCGTTTCCTTCCACAGCTGAACTCTGGGTGACTCTGATAACATTCAGCTGAGGAACCGGCTCATGCTCTCCTGCTTCAGCTGCTTTTTATGGACACAACTGTTTCCATTCAGGCGCTGCGACGGCTGGGAAAGCCTCGTGTGCGCGTGTGTGTGCGTGCATGTGTGTGTGTGTGTGTGTGCGTGCGTGCACGTGTGTGTGTGTGTGCATGTGTGTGTGTGAGGTTTAAGCTCATTCTGCAGAGGAATTTAAAAACGTCAGTCTTTTTGGAACAGAACCAACGCCACAGGTCCTGAAGGTTCTGCTGGATGTTTATGGTTCCTGGTTCCGAGGCAGACGTCTTTCTGGGCTCGTCAGGGCCACCATGGTAACCACACACCTGTCTGTCACTCCCTGACCGTGGAGCTAACCCTGACCCACAGAGCAGAAGCCTCAGGCGGTCTCTGGGTGAAAACTACCAGTCAGATCACAGAACTTCTTGACCCACGAGCAACAGGAGAGTCTGATGGGAGTTCGTGTGTTGACATTTGACCTCTGAGAAGACACCATCAGTCCTCCAGCAGAGACCCTCCGTCTCTGTCAGAGGGGACAGAGACGGAAAGACGGATGACTGGAGGAGTCACTGGAGAAGAGGAGGAATTACAGGAAGAATTGTTTTTTATTTGAAAACATTTCTTTGTCATCAGACAACAAGAAGATGCTTTTGATGAAAAACAGATGTAACAGCTGTGACCCAGAGGTCAGAGGTCAAACTGACCTGACAGCCTGGGACTTCCAGAGGTCAAACTGACCTTGCAGCCTGTGACCTTTAAAGGTCAGAGGTGAAACTCTGACCTTACTGCCTGGGACCTTCATCAGAGATCAAACTGACCTTGCAGCCTGTGAAAGGTCAGAGGTGAAACTCTGACCTCGCAGCCTGGGAACTTCACCAGAGGTCAAACTGACCTTGCAGCCTGTGACCTTTAAATATTTGATTTGATTTGATTTGATGTTTATTCATTCATTTTAAAAGAACAATACAAGACAGTTTCATCAGATACAAGAATACAAGTAGGATAAAATGAAGGGAGCAGAAAGAAGATGAAATCTTATTATATCTGCCCCTTATTTCACAGTTTGTTCAACCAATGATAACCTTCAAACTACATCACAGAATGAATAATTCTACTTAATTTTTCTAACTGTAATACACAAACTACATCACAAAATGAATAATTCTACTTAATTTTTCTAACTGTAATACACAAACTACATCACAAAATGAATAATTCTACTTAATTTTTCTAACTGTAATACACAAACTACATCACAAAATGAATAATTCTACTTAATTTTTCTAACTGTAATACACAAACTACGTCACAAAATGAATAACTCTACTTAATTTTTCTAACTGTAATACACAAACGCACTAAGCTACATCATAAGTACAACATAAGTGTAATACACAAACACACTAAGTTACATCATATATAGTTTTTGAGCAAGACCTTTTTGACCTTTTTCTTAAATGTGTAACGAATCTATAGGCCGTTTGTGTAATCAAACACTTACGAGGTCAGTTTACTGACTTACCTATAGTTTTAGATGCGCAGGTCTGAGCAGACTTTTATCTGCACAAACATGCCACCAATTCACGGGGTCTCAACTTTTTCAGAATAAATCAATAAATCTGTGATGTGATTAGCCAGAAATGTAATTTCACGAGAGACTTCAACTTATGTTGGTCTACCAGAAAATAGACCTTTTATTGAAACTATCACAAAAATTACATTAAACATTTGTATCGATATTAGCTCTGATTTAATAACTACGTTGACAAGAATTCAAATTAAAACAAACAGACATGGGAACTTAAACTGTTGGCACATTACTTGACAGATTAATAGCTTA
>JBBPBX010013697.1:0-51981 GCA_038048925.1 Garcialebias charrua
AAGACTCTCTGACTCTTTGACTCTGATATATAAATATGCCCCCAAGGCCTCATCCACACCAACAGAATGGCCTCATATACATACCAATGGTTGCAAAAATGCTAATTCAATGAGCCATTTGACTAACTCCCATCGGAACTATAATTAGAATATCCGAATGGCTCACATGTGGTAGAGGGTTTTTGGGTACATCCGGCCCGGATCCGTTTTGGACCCGTTCATGGAATGTTTCATCCGGCCCGGTTCTGTTTTGGACCCGTTCATGGAATGCTTCATCCGGCTCGGATCCGTTTTGGATCTGTTCATGGAACGCTTCATCCAGACCGGATCCGTTTTGGACCCGTTTATGATACTCATATCGGAGGTGGACTAATTTGGTCCAGAACCTTTATCATGAATTGAGAGAAGTAGCTAAAAACGTGTATACCTGCTCCAAAAAGACTCCATACATCTAACCAGTTTAACATTGAACACATGAAAATAATTTATTGTGAATCTGCAAAAGACCTAAAATTGGGTTCTGAGTAAATTTACAGTTTTGAGGTTACACAATTGCGCAGTTCGTAGCACTGTTTCAGGTGTTAAAATCCCAGCCAGATGTCTTTCTGCATGTTCTCCGTGTACATGTATGGGTTCTCTGGGTACTTCATCTCATCTGTTATCCACAAACCATGCTGTACTGTTCTCCCTACTCTATACCAGGACAAAACGAAGCCCCTTTTTTTCATTTAACAAGACTTCAAAGTTTTCACTTTTATAACCCAGGAAAGTTAGTTAACAGAGCTCAAAAATTTAAGTACAAGATGAGACATTTTTAAAGGTAACAAAACTCAATTTTTATTAATAATAATAATAATAATGAATTTAATTTATAACGCACTTTTCATTAACAAAATCTCAAAGTGCTACAAAGTGCAACAAAATTAAAGGTCAAATAAAACAAGTGATAAAACAAGTAAAACCAATAACAGTATCAACTAAGGTCAAAGATAGAATCATGAGGAGGCAGAGTAGGCTCGCTTAAAAGGAAATGTCTTCAACCCGCTCTTAAAGTTAGCCAGTGACTGTGGAGCTCTCAGGCAGTCAGGAAGAGAGTTCCATAGGCGGGGGGTAGCCACACTGAAAGCCCGGTCTCCCATGGTCCTTAATTTGGTTCTCGGAATGTGAAGGAGATTACCGTTCTGTGACCGCAGAGACCGGGTGGATGAGTATGGAACAAGAATGTCCTTTAGATAATCTGGTGAAGTTCCGTGTAAGCATTGATGTGTAATGAGAGCAGTTTTGTACTGAATTCTGTAGGTGACAGGAAGCCAATGAAGGTTATGGAGAATGGGTGTAATATGTTCAAATTTACGAACTCTCAACAAAATCCTTGCTGCACTGTTTTGAATATATTGAAGCTTCTGAAGGTATTTACCAGGGATTCCAATAAACAGGGAGTTGCAGTAGTCGAGCCTGGAGGAGACAAAAGCATGGATGAGCTTCTCAGCATCAGAAAAAGTTAGGGATGGGCGAAGTCTGGAGATGTTTCGAAGATGGAAAAAGCAGGTTTTTTTTTTTTTTTCATTTATAGATGGCCTCCCTTCACACCTTATAGCCATCCTCTCACTCCAATATGTATTTTTTTTTTAATAGAGAGAAAGAAAGAAAAGAGAAAGTGAGACAACAAAACAACAATTGTCCACAGAAAGAGCACAAGGCAAACACACCAAACCTCCGTCCACAATCCTGCAAAGCACATGACAGAACACAACAACGAAACATACAAGCATAAAGACTGATAATATTCATGACCTTGCAAAAGATTTCTATAAATACACATACCCATACCTACAAATATATATACAATATACATACATATATATTTATATTCATTTATATACCCATCTACATACATCTACTATACATCCCTGCATCCATTTGTGTGTGGTTGTGAGCATGCATAAGTGAATAAGGTTCCTCCAATAGAACATTTAGTAGCGACTGTGAAGCATCAGAGACCCGTCCCCCCAAAGCCCGAGACAGACGAAGGGGCGATCAAAGCCCAAGACCCCAGGAAGGACCCCGAGCCCAGAGTCCCCAGGACCACCCGAACAGGACGAGCCACTCGTCCACTCCCCAGATCCGACCAAGTGGAAGAACCGGACGAACCCCACCAGGGACCACACACAATGACCCCCCGGGGTCAACAGCGACAATACACAGGCCCCCGCCGGAGCCCGCTGCACCGACGTAGCCCCAGGGCCGGTCACCGAGGCTCGGGCACCGGGGACGCCCATCCCTCAGGTCCAGACCTGACAGGACCAGAGGACCCGAGCCCCACCAGGCAGCCACCAGGCCGAGCTGACAAACGCCCAAGCGCCCAGCCCCAGATAGTGAGGGCCCCAAGCACGCCCGCAGGCAGAGGAACACCCACCAGGGGGCCACGTGGCAGGAGCGCGACACTGGGTAGCCTCAGAAGTATCAGAGAGGGGGCAGTCCAAGTCCCAGCCTGACACTTAAACATTCATACACAGACACACTCATTCAGACCCACCCTCATCCTCACCCTCAGTCACAGAAAGACAAACAATAACGACACGCTCCATTCATAATCCCGATGCACACTCTATACCCCCTAGGTCCAAGACATGTACCTGCTCCCTACATGGGGCAGCCCACATCCAAACCCAGGAGGTAGACCCATTCATTCTGGGGTGGAGAGCAGCAGACGTCCCAAGATCCGGCACACCCCGCGCCCCGCCGACAGGACAGGACACCCGAGTCCAAGCAGCCCCAGAGGGAGCGCACTGCCAGCCCCGCCCACGGCGAACCCGCAGGCCCCGAACCCCCCCACACCCCAGCACAACCCCTGACGGCCCACCCCCAGAATGTCCGCAAGGCAACCAGGGGGTAAGAGAAAAATAAATAAATAATATATAAATAAATACATAAATAAATAAAATTGAAATTAACAAATCAAGACCCCGACACACACACCCCCGCCCCCAAATGTACTGTTGGTGAGTGTTGTTGTAAAGTGTATTTAAAAGGGAAAGAGAAGGAGCAAAGGCTAGCATTGTACCAGTTTCCCCTCCACTCCAACTCTAACCCAGGCCCTAATTGTCTAGATGCATAATGTTGAGTGAGCATAGGCATGGGGGCGAGATTGATGTCATCCCGCCACCCATAGCCATAGTGCTCACTCCATTCTCTATATGTGACTTTTATGAAGATGTTTATGAATGAATGTCTAAAGTGTATGCCTGCATCAAGCCTGGAGGAAACAAAAGCATGGATGAGCTTCTTAGCATCAGAAAAAGTTAGGGATGGGCGAAGTCTGGAGATGTTTCGAAGATGGAAAAAGCAGGTTTTAAACAGAAGCTTAATGTGATTTTCAAATGTAAGATGAGAGTCCATTTTAACTCCAAGAGTTGTAACAGAGGTGGAGAGGGATATGTCTTGTCCAGAAAAGGAAATTGTTATAGTTGATGTTTGTACCTGGTAAGGGTTGTCAATCAGTATGGCCTCAGTCTTGGAGCAGTTTAATTAAAGAAAGTTCTGATTTATCCATACCTCCAGGCAGGTAGAGAGGGCAGTGAGTGAAGATGGAGATGACAATGGGGAAGATGAGGATGCTCCAGTCCTGATGTAAAGCTGTGTATCGTCGGCATAGCAGTGAAAAGAAATGTTGAACTGATTAATAATTTGACCTAAAGGCAGCATATAAAGGGAAAACAGCAGGGACCCCAGAACTGACCCCTGAGGGTCACCATAGGAGACACAGACTGACTGGGATGTGGCGTTGCCAAGACTAACACACTCCAGCCTATTGGACAGGAAAGATTTGAACCAGTCCAGGACAGTGTCACAGAGACCGACCTCCACATGAAGGCGGTGGAGGAGGATACTATGGTCCACAGTGTCGAAGGCTGCAGTGAGGTCAAGAAGGACAAGGATGGAAGGAGAACCAGCGTCGGCAGCCATAATGACATCATTGGTAACACTCAGTAATGCAGTCTCAGTACTGTGAGCTGCTCTGAATCCAGACTGGAACTTCTCATACAGGGAGTGTTGCTGTAGGTGGTCTTGCAGCTGAGTAGCAACTGCTTTTTCCAGCACTTTAGACAGAAATGGGAGGTGTGAAATTGGGTGGTAATTAGAAAAAATGTCGGGATCCAAATTAGATTTCTTCAGAAGAGGCCTAATGATGGCAGTTTTTAGAGGCAGTGGAACATGACCAGATTGTAGAGACTTATTTATTATTTGTGTGATTAATGGGCAAAGTGATTGGATTTTATGAGAGACGAGGGGAAGGGATCCAAGGCGCAGGATGAAGGCTTCATTTTCTTGATGAAGGCCTCCACTTCACTTTGATCAACTTCATTAAAGCTGCTCAGGGTCCCAGAATGCAGAAAGGTAGATGGCACACTAAGATCAGGGAGGTTGTGGAGCTGAGATCTGATAGTGTCAACTTTGTTTTTAAATGATGAAAGGAACAGGTCGCATTTTTGAGCAGAGTCTTCAGGAGTTTGTTTAATGGGATTAAGCAGACGAGTTATTGTGGAGAAGAGCTGTTTAGAGTTTCCAGGGCAGGTGTTGATGATGTTAGAATAATATTTGGAGTATGCTTCTTTAAGAGAATAGGCGTACGCTTTCTGATGTTATTTATATGCCTGCTTATGTACAGAGAGACCAGATGATTTTACACGTCTCTCAATAGCACGGCCAGTTGCCTTCATCTTGCGTAGCTCACTAGTGTACCAGGGGGCTGAACAGGAGAAAGAGACCAGTCTTGACTTCAAGGGGGCGTGTAGGTCCAGGAGCTCCCGGAGAGATTGGTTGTACGAATCCACAGAGTCATTTGCAGATGAATGATTGACAGCGGTCAGGGCGAGAAGATCAGCGGACAGAACATCAGGGGAAATGTTTTTAAAGTCACAGAACTGGATAGGTCGTATTGGGTTTGAAGCAGGCGAAGATGAAGGCACTTCTAGGGAGATGACCCTGTGGTCTGAGACACCCAGGTCATATACAGATAATTTATTGATGAGTACAGTGTCTGTAATCACCAAATCCAGAGTATGCCCCCTGTTATGAGTAGGGTTGTCAATGTGTTGGGTGATATTAAGAGAGTCCAAAAGAGACTTAAAATCTGTTGCCAGAGGTGAAAAGGAATTGTCCATGTGGATATTTAAGTCGCCAAGAAAAATAGTTTTCACAAGGGAGGTGCAGAAAAAAGTGAGGAGGTCATGCACCTCTGAGTTAAATGAAACATGCGGTTTGGGAGGCCTATAAATCAATATAACGTTCATCAGGAGTGGCACTTTGAAGTTTAAGGCCAAACATTCAAAAGAAGAAAAGTCCTGAGAAACCAGATAAGACAATTTTAAATTACTGCGATAAATTACAGCCAGACCACCACCACGGCCAGTGCTACGGGCTCTCTGCAGATAGCTGTATCCAAAGGGACACGCTTCATTCAGAGAACTGAACACATCAGGTTGATGCCAAGTTTCTGTGAGGCACATGAGGTCTAAGTTCTTCTCCAGAATGTGATCATGAATAAGACATGATTTGTTGGATAGTGACTGCACATTGAAAAGTTCTATTTAAATACTAGTTGGAGCTGAAGTTTTTAGAAGAGGTTTAAGCAAACTGAAGTGGTGTAGCGTGTGAAGAAGGAGAAACAAACTGATCTGCAAGCAGTTGCCTTTAATCCTTCGAGCGTCAAAACCAGAAACAGAATGAATGAATTCACATACGAACACTTCTTCTTCTTCACCTCGTAAAACCTGGGGAGCACCTCGCTGGCTCCTCCTACTGGGTGAGAGAGAGATGAGGCCATATACCTCACCAACACACCACACAGCCCCCCCCCCGAACACCCAGAAGGGCAAATACAAAACATATCAGTCTCTCACAGGGGGCCTAATCAACCTGCCGAACCGACTGCGTCGACTCGGGGGCGGAGAAACAGCTGGCACCCGTGCAGGAACAACATTTTGTGCCACAGGGGGAGGAACACAGTTGGGGGGAGAAAACGGAAGATGGGGTCGAGCAGGAGGGCGGCCGCGTCTAGGAACCTGAGCCGGCAACACCTCTTCATCAACCAACACATAGGCTGGCTTCAGGCGGTCCACTGTAACCAGCTCTCTACGCCCACCCATGTCTAAAACAAAACTTTTCGCGCCCCTTTCGAGCACCCGAAACGGCCCGTCATACGGAGGCTGGAGGGGCGAACGGTGGGCGTCACGTCGCACAAAAACAAAACGGGCAGACTGGAGTGCTGTGGCCACAAACGCCTGCGGGAAACAATGGTGCACAATGGTCCATTTCAGTTTCAGTGACAATGGTCCACGTTTTCCTTGCCACTTCGTGAGCTGTGGACTACAAGGGACTACAGACGTAGCGTTCTGATGATGTAATCGAGGTACGACACGTCTCTCAGTCCAGACAGAAGGAATTGAGTCAGAGCTCGCTTGAGAATAAACGGTTTTCTTTCGAGAGCTTCTATGGTTATAACGAGGTCTACGCAGAACTCCCAGTTGTTTTATGGTGGAAACAGAAGGATGAATGGAGTAGTTGTTAAGTTCAAACAACTGCGAAGCAGAGTAGGTCAACATTGTAGAGCCGGTGGAAGCTAGCATGGAGCTAGCCGCTAACAGCAGGCCCACGGCTCCGAAAAAGATATACAAGAAACAGAAAAAGGTAACTTGAATGAGCATTACCTTGACGGAGTACAGGAGAGAATCCAGAACAGTCCAGAGGACACAGAAGATGACAAGGGCAGCAAGTAAGCAAACAATAAATGCAGCTACGTGGTTCTCTAAGCTAAATTCGTGCTAGAGCTAGCGGGAGTTAGCAACCCCCACCACTAAAATTCCGGTTAGACTAGTAAAGTTTTCTATCTAATGAATCCAGCAAACAAGTCAAATTTTGGCTTTGCTACAGTCTCCCATCCTGAGCAAGCACAATGGCATCAGTGGAAAGGAAAAACTCCCTTTTAGAAGGAAGAAACCTTTAGCAGACCCAGGCTCAACATATGCGGTCATCTGTTTTGACCGGCAGCGTGTAACGTCTGCAGATCCATAACGTAGTCAGAAAAGACAGTTGCTCTAAAACTTAATCACAGAAAGGTAGAAATGCCCAACAAGGGTTGGTGAAAAAAGGGTAGGTGAAAAAAAACAGCAGAAAGTAACAAAAAAGATTGAAGAGCAAAAAGTACGAGGAGCAACGGCAGCCAAGGCGCGCCCGCTCCCGCTCACACATGTGCTGTGTCGACATGAGACAAAACAAGCGTATACATACTGTACCATAAACATGTACATTACTTTATTTCCAAGCGGCTAGCTAACATAGTACCACAAACAATTATCAAAAACACATAAAATACTTCCCATGGGCTCACCACCTGTGAGAGGGGCCAAAGGGGTCGGGTGCATTGTGGAATGGGTGGTGGCCGAGGGCGGGGACCCTGGCGGTCTGATCCTCGGCTACAGAAGCTGGCCATTGGGACATGGAATGTCACCTCTCTGGTGGGGAAGGAGCCTGAGCTAGTGTGTGAGGTTGAGAGGTTCCGGCTAGAAATAGTCGGACTCACCTCAACGCATGGCTCTGGCTCTGGAACCAGTTTCCTTGAGAGGGGTTGGACACTCTTCCACTCTGGAGTTGCCCCTGGTGAGAGGCGCCGAGCAGGAGTGGGCATACTTGTTGCCCCCCATCTTGGTGCCTGTACGTTGGGGTTCACCCCGGTGAACGAGAGGGTAGCCTCCCTTCGCCTACGTGTGGGGGGACGGGCTCTGACTGTTGTTTGTGCCTATGCGCCAAACGGCAGCGCAGATTACCCACCCTTTTTGGAGTCCTTGGAGGGGGTATTGGAGGGTGCGCCTCCTGGGGACTCCCTTGTTCTGCTGGGGGACTTCAACGCTCACGTGGGCAATGACAGTGAGACCTGGAGGGGTGTGGTTGGGAGGAACGGCCCCCCTGATCTGAACCCGAGCGGTGTTCTGTTGTTGGACTTCTGTGCTCGTCATGGATTGTCCATAACGAACACCATGTTCAGGCATAAGGGTGTCCATATGTGCTCTTGGCACCAGGACACCCTAGGTCGCAGTTCGATGATCGACTTTGTTGTCGTCTCATCTGATCTGCGGCCGCATGTCCTGGACACTCGGGTGAAGAGAGGGGCGGAGCTGTCAACTGACCACTACCTGGTGGTGAGTTGGCTCCGATGGTGGGGGAGGATGCCGGTCAGACCTGGCAGACCCAAACGTATTGTGAGGGTCTGCTGGGAACGTCTGGCAGAGTCTCCCGTAAGACGGAGCTTTAACTCCCACCTCCGGGAGAGCTTTGAACACGTTCCGAGGGAGGCGGGGGACATTGAGTCCGAGTGGGCCATGTTCCGCGCCTCTATTGTCGAGGTAGCTTATCGGAGTTGTGGCCGCAAGGTTGTTGGTGCCTGTCGTGGTGGCAATCCTCGAACCCGGTGGTGGACGCCAGCGGTGAGGGATGCTGTCAAGCTGAAGCCTTTTTGGCCTGTGGGACCCCGGAAGTAGCAGATAGGTACCGGCAGTCCAAGCGGCATGCGGCTCGGGTGGTTGCTGAGGCAAAAACTCAGGCATGGGAGGAGTTCGGAGAGGCCATGGAGAATGACTTCTGTACGGCTTCGAGGCAATTCTGGTCCACCATCCGGCGTCTCAGGGGGGAAAGCGGTACGCGACCAACATCATTTATGGTGGGGATGGCGTGCTGTTGACCTCAACTTGTGATGTTGTGAGTCGTTGGGCGGAATACTTCAAAGACCTCCTCAATCCTACTGGCACGTCTTCCACTGAGTAAGCGAAGCCTGGGGACTTTGGGTCAGGCTCTCCAATCTCTGGTGCTGAGGTTGCCGAGGTGGTTAAAAAGCTCAGCGGTGGCAGGGCTCCGGGGATGGATGAGATTCGTCCTGAGTTCCTTAGGGCTCTGGATGTTGTGGGGTTGTGTTGGCTTACGCGACTCTGCAATATTGCGTGGACATCGGGGGCAGTTCCCTTGGATTGGCAGACTGGGGTGGTGGTTCCCCTATTCAAAAAGGGGGACCGTAGGGTGTGTTCCAACTATAGGGGGATCACACTCTTAAGCCTCCCTGGTAAGGTCTATTCAGGGGTTCTGGAGAGGAGGGTCCGTCGGATAGTCGAACCTCGGATTCAGGAGGAGCAGTGTGGTTTTCGTCCTGGTCGTGGAACACTAGACCAGCTCTACACCCTCAACAGGGTCCTGGAGGGTGCGTGGGAGTTTGCCCAACCAGTTTACATGTGCTTTGTGGACTTGGAAAAGGCATTCGACCGCGTCCCTCGGGGGGTTCTGTGGGGGGTACTCCGGGAGTATGGGGTACCAGGCCCTTTGATATGGGCTGTTAGGTCCCTGTACGACCGGTGTCAGAGCTTGGTCCGCATCGCTGGCAGTAAGTCGGGCTCGTTTCCGGTGAGAGTTGGACTCCGCCAAGGTTGCCCTTTGTCACCGATTCTGTTCATAACTTTTATGGACAGAATTTCTAGGCGCAGCCAAGGTGTTGAGAGGATCCGTTTTGGTGGCCTTAGAATCTCTTCTCTGTTTTTTGCAGATGATATGGTCCTATTGGCTTCATCAGTTCGTGATCTACAGCTTTCGCTGGAGCGGTTTGCAGCTGAATGTGATGCGGCCGGGATGAGGATCAGTTCCTCCAAATCCGAGGCCATGGTCTTGAGCCGGAAAAGGGTAGCATGCCTTCTCCAGGTCGGGGAGGAGGTCCTGCCCCAAGTGGAGGAGTTTAAGTATCTCGGGGTCTTGTTCACGAATGAGGGAAAACTGGAGCGTGAGATCGATAGGCGGATAGGTGCAGCGTCCGCAGTGAAGCGGGCGCTGTACCGGTCTGTCGTGGTGAAGAGAGAGCTGAGTCAAAAGGCAAAGCTCTCAATTTACCGATCGATCTACGTTCCCACCCTCATCTATGGTCATGAGCTTTGGGTTATGACCGAAAGAACGAGATCTCGGATACAAGCGGCTGAAATGAGTTTTCTCCGCAGGGTGTCTGGACTCTCCCTTAGAGATAGGGTGAGAAGCTCAGTCATCCGGGAGGGACTCGGAGTAGAGCCGCTGCTTCTCCACATCGAGAGGAGCCAGTTGAGGTGGCTCGGGCATCTGGTTAGGATGCCTCCTGGACGCCTCCCTGGTGAGGTGTTCCGGGCATGTCCCACCGGGAGGAGACCCAGAGGAAGACCCAGGACACGCTGGAGGGACTATGTTTCTCGGCTGGCCTGGGAACGCCTTGGGATTCCCCCAGAGGAGCTGCTCCATGTGGCTGGGGAGAGGGAAGTCTGGGCCTCCCTACTTAGGCTGCTACCCCCGCGACCCGACCCCGGATAAGCGGAAGAAAATGGATGGATGGATGCATGGACATACAATACTGAGTACCCTGATGCATGCTCAATAATCCAGGTAGAAAATTCTAAAAAAGCTAAGTCTGGTCCTCTGGACATTCAAAAAACAAAACAAAGCAAAAAAATTGTAGAAACGTTTCGTCTTTCGTCCGAAAGACTTGACTTGTTTGCTGGATTCATTAGATAGAAAACTTTACTAGTCTAACCGGAATTTTAGTGGTGGGGGTTGCTAACTCCCGCTAGCTCTAGCACGAATTTAGCTTAGAGAACCACGTAGCTGCATTTATTGTTTGCTTACTTGCTACCCTTGTCATCTTCTGTGTCCTCTGGACTGTTCTGGATTCTCTCCTATACTCCGTCAAGGTAATGCTCATTCAATATATTCAGCTCAGTCTTATAAATAGCACCCTCTCACAGTGGAGCAACCAGTTGGCTGATGACAGCCGAAACCAGCTGCTAATGGTCCTCCTAGATCATGTGAGCAGCTGGTTTTGGCTGGACACTTCTCAAAGAGCAGCAGCTGTTAACTTCAAACAGTAGCAAATCAGCAGTAACTCACATCCATCCATCCATCAGCAGCAGCAGCTATTGACATGAATCAGCATCAGCATAAAATCACATCCATCAGAAACATGTTGCAACCATAATGTTTTTGAAACCAGTACCTTGGTGTGTAGTCCATGTTCATGAAAAAGAAGTCCATGAACTCTAAAAAACTAGAAGCAGCAGAAATAGGAAACAAAATTCCCTTACTTTGACTGAAGTGTAGGTAGACACTGATGTTTTTCTCAAGTTCAAACCTAGATCAGATGGAACTGCTTAGCCAGTGCTCAACAATGAATGATGGGAGCATTTTAGGTCAGGTGTGAGTTTAGGTGTGTGGTCCTGATGTGAGCAGTTCTGTCCATCAGAAAATGTGTGTTTTTTTTGTTTTTGCAGCAGTCATAGAGGCAGAAGGTGTTGACATACAGGTGATGGATAGAGACAGCTGGCAGGACACCAGAGACAGGCAGGACTGACGTCCAGGACGACAGAGGTAGGCAGGACAAATGTCCATCCATGAAGAAAGTCCACGATGTGAGCTGTGTAGAAATTACAGCAACACAAAAATGAACATATGCACTTTCAGTTGGACAATGAACTGCAATGACAACATGAAAAACAGACAGAGAACAACTTCTACTCACTGTTGATGTTGACAACCCGATGGGACAGCAGCAAAGCTAGGCAGCAGGTAGAACGACAGAGGTAGGACAGAGTGGACACTTGTCCATCTATGAGGAAAGTCCATCTATGAGGAAAGTCCAAGATGTGAGCTGTCTAGAAATTACAGCAACACAAAAATGAACATTTGCACTTTCAGCTGGACAATGAACTGCAAAGACAACATGAAAATGACAAACATCTTGTCCTTACATGATTGGTGTGGTGCAATGTGTAGATGGAGAGATGCTAGTGGGAGGGAGGCAGGCAGGCAGGACAGAGAGGACACTTGTCCATCCATGAGGAAAGTCCACGATGTGAGCTGTGTAGAAATTATAGCAACACAAAAATGAACATGTGCACTTTCAGCTGGACAATGAACTGCAAAGACAACATGAAAAATAGACAGAGAACAACTTCTACTCATTGTTGATGTTGACAAACTGATGGGACAGCAACGAAGCTAGGCAGTAGGCAGGACGAAAACCAGTGAAAACCAAGGTCTACCTGTGGGTGAACTTCAAAAAAAATTGAAGTATGAGGGCCTATACTCATGTAACAATGCGTGGTCCTAACAGAAACCCCCGAGCCTCGGAACCGCACCTCCCGCACCTCAAACAGAACAGTTCGAGTCATGCAAAGAGTCACGAATGTCCCAGAACAAAGGCACAACACCTCTATGCTCGGAAGAGACAGAGGAAGTAAGTAGTTTGTTAGCAGATTTGAATGTTACAGTGCTTGACCAACCTGACACAATGAATGGTGTTGTCATTGATAATGTCACTAACAACATTGACCAACCTGGAGCATTGTGTAGCACTATCTTTCACAAAAACTCAGAGCACACAGTTAACATTGATAACATCGACACAGATGCCATAGATGTTGACAATAAAGATGTTGACAGCAAACAAAATGCTGACTGATGGGTTTTCTCAAACCAAATCCTGCAGCAACATTTTACTAAAAAGGAATCACACACATGACAAGAGTTAAAACAGTTTGTATATTTAACTTTATAAAGTGGGACCTGCCTCCTTAGTCTGAGACAGGCCCGTACGGGGAGGTTCACAGACAGCCTTTATACATCTCATAGTTGAGAGAAAAACAGGTTAGACAATTTTTCACACAATGGCTCTTGGTCAGTTTTGGCCAAACTCAGGACCAACAAGTTCTGAAACAAAGAAGACATTCTTTGGTGTTTCTGTTATTTCAGTAAACAGCATTTTTGTGTAAGACAACTATTCCTCAGGGAGTGACTAGATGTTTCATGTTATGATGTTATAAGTTTTAGATGATAATCATAAAAATACTCTAACATATATCGGCCCTTTTTTATCATTCAAAACTGTTTAACATTATGCAGATGATTGGCCCGAAAAAAACCTCTGGGTCTAACTTTAGTAGGAAAAACGCAACCAATGCAAAATGGGCCCTCACCACTTTTGTAGCCTTTACAAACTAATCAGGTTCATCTGAAAAAAAATGTTGTGGGCAGTAGAGTAAAAAACTTAAAGAAGTTTTAAAACTAACATAGTTAAAAACAAAGAAGTTTGAACTAAAAATAAACTTAAAGAAATCTAAAATAAAATAAAAATAAAACTTAAAAGAAATCTTAAACTAAAATAATTTTAAAAGTAAAGGTAACTTCTTGCACTAAAAAACTTTCTCAAAACAACTCTTAAAGTGTGGAAAATCAATTATTGAAACACACAGCAAAGAAAAAGCTCTTTTATGAGCTAGGTCTTTTATAGACCAAAAACAGAAAGCATAATAACTAAATTTGTTCTGCATTTTCTCTCGGCAAGTTGGTATACTCAGGACGTCACATTTGATAAAGAGAAAGTATGTTTGTCGGCAGAAATCCTGTTGCTCCATCTCAGTCTGGCTCTTTGTCACTCTGTCACCCAGACAAATGAGCGGCCCACGGAAGATTCTGGAATCCTGTTGCCTCATCTCAGGTATCATCCTGCCCTGAGATGGTCTTTAGCCAGCGTTTCGACTCTCAGTGCTTCCAACAGGGGTCCCCGACAAAACCAGTCTCCTGGGTGGGGCCAAACTCCCTCAGCATGACCTGAGCAGAAACAAAAATTAGTACAAATACACAATAACGTTTACATATTTTTAATTCCCACATCCGTATTAGTAAAGTGTTAGTATGTGTTAGTTTAGACCAATCCCCTCAACCATAGAAAGCTTTCCACCAACAAACTTAATGCCATTACTCAGTTTAGTTTCTGAGTTCAAACAGGATCCTTAGGAATGCCGGCATAGACAATTAATTATTATTATTAATTTTTGCTTACCTCATGGAGTCTGTGGAAGGAACTTCATTGATGCATGAGCAAAATATATAATTCAAATGATCACCTTACCCATAAAAATACAATGAAACATTAAAATGTTTCCAAGTCATAACAAATACAGAACTGCCAACGTCTCCAATCAAACCATGATCAAGTCCACCTTAGGGACCTGTGGTTTGATCCGTTGTCTAGTTAAAATCTTCGTCTAGTTAGTTTTTCGGGGCGTCCCCCTAGGTCTCTTGGATCTGTGTACATTTCAACAGGGGAAAGAGAAAATGTTTTGGTTAGATATATACAAAAGCAATGTCGTTTGTATAGGTGTCAGTGTAGTTATCAATCATCTTTTAAATTATCTTTTAAATGCTATAAATGTCGTTTATTTATTTATTTATTTATTATTTATTTATTTATTATCTTTTAAATGCTATGAATGTCATCTTTTACAATCCCTCCTTTTAAACAGTTTAAATATGGTAAATGGTAAATGGCAAATGGAGCTCATCCACATAGCGCTCTCCAGCCCCCCGCGAGGAGCCCCAAAGCACTCCACAACACCAACCATCCACCCATTCATTCAGACATTCATACACCGGTAGTGGCAACCTGCCCCGCAAGGCGCCATCCAGACTCACCGGGAGCAACCCGGGGTCAAGTGTCCCGCCCAGGGACACAACGACACATGGTGGGCGGATGCGGGGTCCGAACCTCCAACCCTCTGATCAGGGGTCGACCGCCATCACCACTACACCATATAATATAAACCTAGAACAAATATAAACCTAGAACTTTAGAATCATAAAACTAAATTCCATTCCATTCCCATATCATTTTAATCTAAACAATCAACAATTACATAAATTTAAATCCCTTGTAATCAATCAAAACAAACCAGTTATCTCAGTTCCAAGAGTAAAAAGCAGAACAGATGTTTTTATACTAAATCAAACCTGTAGGAAGCTTTTCCTGTACAGGTCTCTTTTGCAAGTGAGTCCCCACTCACTGACCTGTAAAAACAAAAGATATGAAATGTTAAAATTTCTACGTTTAAGAAATTTGAAATAGTTTTCATCTAAAAACAGACTGCTAAACTCATGATATCAACCTATGTGTCATTTCCTTGTATGTCTAAAAAATGAGTCTATGTGCGTGCTTATTCATGTAACAGCAAAATGCAACTTTGACCCCTGAAAACTGGCTATTGTGTCACCATCATATATTTCACATGCAAAACCGATATTTCATCTGGGCTCCAGTTTTCATTCATCTGGACTCCGGCAGTGACTCCTGACAGCTTTGACCACCACTGTAGCTTGGCTAGCACCATAGCTTGACCACCACTGTAGCTCGACCAGCACCGCTCCTCATTTTTGCCTGGGTACACTGTATGTTCAAGAGTTCATGAGTTCATTCTAAAGTTCTGTGTGCACCATCATAATTCATACAGCACGACTTGTCTGGATGTGTTTGTCTGTCAACAGGACAAGGTTTCGCATAGCTCAGCTTGACCCCTCAGCTTGTGTTCAGTTATGCGAGGCGCTTTTTAGTCCAGGTTCCACTTGAGGCAGTGTAGTACTTTCAGGTGTTTTTCATAAAAGTCACACTTGATAGTAGACGTATCAATTTATACACGTGAATATCTTATTTAGTTATCAAAAAACCAGAGGTTCAGGATGTATAAACCACAATGCTGTTTGTGTATGTGTGAATGGGGGGGGGGGATGTAGGGTTAGCAGTGCATCAAAGGCTATAGCTTTATTACCCATGATCCTGTCAGGCTTAGTGGAGCTTTAACACCCACAGGTATGGCGATGAGTGGCAAACCTGCTCTCTGCGACAGATTTGGCCAACACCCGTAGCCTGTTCCAGCATCTGTTCCATCATGAAGTTGTCCACTCAACCAAACCGTGAATGAGGTGTGGATACAAGACAGCTGCCACATCTGTTTGTATGCGTGTGTCTGTTCTGATCACATCATGACACCGGTTTTTCAATCTAAATGGAGAATCACTTTTCTGATTTCAAAACCCTATTAAATACAACTAAATCAATATTCAAATCTGGAACATCTGTTCCCCAAGTGGAGGAGTTTAAGTATCTCGGGGTCTTGTTCACGAATGAGGGAAAACTGGAGCGTGAGATCGATAGGCGGATAGGTGCAGCATCCGCAGTGAAGCGGGCTCTGTACCGGTCTGTCGTGGTGAAGAGAGAGCTGAGTCGAAAGGCAAAGCTCTCAATTTACCGATCGATCTACGTTCCCACCCTCATCTATGGTCATGAGCTTTGGGTTGTGACCGAAAGAACGAGATCTCGGATACAAGCGGCTGAAATGAGTTTTCTCCGCAGGGTGTCTGGACTCTCCCTTAGAGATAGGGTGAGAAGCTCAGTCATCCGGGAGGGACTCGGAGTAGAGCCGCTGCTTCTCCACATCGAGAGGAGCCAGTTGAGGTGGCTCGGGCATCTGGTTAGGATGCCTCCTGGACGCCTCCCTGGGGAGGTGTTCCGGGCATGTCCCACCGGGAGGAGACCCAGAGGAAGACCCAGGACACGCTGGAGGGACTATGTTTCTCGGCTGGCCTGGGAACGCCTTGGGATTCCCCCAGAGGAGCTGCTCTTTGTGGCTAGGGAGAGGGAAGTCTGGGCCTCCCTACTTAGGCTGCTACCCCCGCGACCCGACCCCGGATAAGCGGACAAAAATGGATGGATGGATGGATGGATGGTACATCTGTTAGCATTTACCCTTCAAACGAGCCATCCTGTTTGCACAAAAAGGGATTTCAAAACCACTCTATAAAGTACAAACACTCAATTTCAAAATAAAAACACTAAACTAAATCAAAACCCAATATTCATCATAAAACCTTCCATTATAAATCCATTATTAAATATATGTGTACCCTCATTCTCTACCATATATTCCACTTTCCAGGACCCACTAAAACTCCATAAGAGTTGAGGCAGTATGATTAAATGTCTGTCATATTAAATTCATAAATTCTAATAGTTCACCACTATGCTTGTCATGCATAACCCAAAACAATATCTATTTAATTAAATTCAATCAATAATAGCACTAAATTACCACTGAATACCTCTTCAGGCACTTCACAAAGCACACAAACGTCAACTTAGTATTAATTTCAAAATGGTTTTCCTTCTTAAAGACAGGTGGGGCCAACTAATTCTGAAATCTGATCAAGTCACTAACCGTGTTTGTATCTATTTTCAATTCAAACCCCGAGCGAACCCAAAAATGCAAACAAAAATCAATGCGAATCAGAAGTATCTCTCTCAACTAGCCCGAAACGTATCCACCAGGCCACGCAAAGCGGCAATACGTCAGACGTCAGCGTCATTACGTCAGACGTCAGCGTTACGCATGTCTACTGTAAACAGGAAATAGCGGTTGAAAACAGGACCCGACCACACATCTCGGCAAAATATAGAAACTATTTCAGGTATGTGTTGCTATCGGACGAGTTGTATTTATTCTGTCATGACAACTAGTTTTAGCGATGTTACATGTTGTCCGGAGACGAAGTCACGTGACGTGAATGTTCGCTACGGCAGAACCGAGTCGGCAAATCTGCTTCCATCCCTCGTTTTGTGCATCGGCTCTGATGCGAAGAAATTAATTAGAATCGTGCCATTTTCCATTCAGCTTTTCTGATGCAATACTTCAAGATGTGCATCAAAAACCTTGATGGAAACGCTGTTGTTGTTCCACCCAACGCGTGTGTGTGTGCGCGTACGTGTGTGTGTACGTGTGCGTGTGTGTGTGTGTGTGTGCGTGTCTGTCCCCTGGTGGTGTATCCACTTGCTTGTTGAAACTCACTTTTCCACACAACTACCGGTAATTCCCAAAATTCCTTTTAGTCAACACCCATATGGAAAAGATATATAAAAAACATATAAAAAACAAGTAACCTTATATCATCCTAAGTGTATGTTTTGTATATTGTACATCATATAAGGCTTGTATGATACATATAAGGCATATATGATTTACTCCTGAAAGTGGCACCTTTTGCATAGATTTCATACAATATATTAAAATGAATTTTACAAGAATCATATAAAAACTATGTATGTTGAATATAAAAACTATGTATGTTGAATATAAAAACTATGTATGTTGAATATAAAAACTATGTATGTTGAATATAAAAACTATGTATGTTGAATACATGGAACATATATTTCACATATATGTTTCATATATTTCTCTTTTTAATTTTATACAATAACTTTGTAAAACACTTAAACTTTACATATATGAAGAAATACAATTACATATAAGTTTTTTGTATTGAAAGTACTTTATTTAAGGAAATTGATGTCTTTAATTTTTTTTTGTTAATGGCTACCAACAAAAAGTATTTATAAAAAACGTATATGAGTATGAACCATTTATATGCATAAATGACAGGTCAGCTTATGAGAATTGCATAACATTAAAAAATTACCTATTCTTATGGTTTCATGCAGTTACCATCAAATTTACATAATAAACACGAATCACTTTAGAAATTGACACATTTTTATTTGAACTTATAATGGTAACATGGTAACTAACATGGTAAACGGGATGAAAAAATTAAGCCTTTTAAATAGCTAAAAACTGTCAACACTTCACACTAACAAATTCACAGAACAATGGCCCTCATGCACGAAACAGTTCGTATTCTTATCCTAAATGTCTCCTACTTTTGTTCGTACGAAGTGTTCGTACGAACATGCCACGTCAGATCCAACAAACTCTTCTATCCACAGGAAAAGCGTGTAAACGGGCTGCTTAAAGTTGATGAATCTCACCTGTTCTAAACAGCTGCGCGTGCACGCGTGAGCTTATTTACATAATTCCCACCCCTCAAAACGCCATATAAGGCTACGTTTCCTGCCTCAGAGGCAGAACGTGTACGTTCATAAAATGACAGCGAAAAGTAAAAAAGAAGAACTCTACCGGTGCGGAGGATGAAGTTCTGTGGTCTCTGAGGACAAGAAAAGAAAATCTGTCCTTATTAGCAGCGTCACTCATGGAAGTAAATGACCAGCTAAAACCAAAGAAAGTTTGTTTATAATAAATGTGGACCTCGAAACATGCATGCGTACTGGTGGCTTACTGGTTAAAGCATTGCACTGTTAGCTGTTCCTAACCTTTTTTCTACACCTCGTGGGATCGAGTCCCACAAGGTATGATTCTTTTTTTTTCCTTCTTACTTTAGATTATTTATTCATTCCAAATTAAAAAGGCTTTATGCTTTATTTCTTGTTGTATTGTAAATAGTTTTCTTGTGTTTTTTAAATCTGGAATGAATTAAAAAAAAAAAAAAAACGTTGTCCTCCCACGGGAGGCGATCCCATGACCTTCGGAACTGCGACGCAGTGCTCTACTGACTGAGCCACATCAGAGCTATGACAGCAGCTGGAGGAAGTCTGTGTAAAGTCTGGCTTACCGAAGTCTGCGATACCGCGGCAAATTAAACTTAAATTAATTCATGGTTTAAGTTGATTTCAGTTTGAGATCTTCATATTAATATTGTAGTGTTAGAAAACGGCATTGATAACAAATTGATTTTCATTTAAATACTTTAATCCGTTAGTCATTATTACATTTAAAATTATAATTCGACTTCAAACAGAACCTATTGTCAAAAACAATTGTGGTGCGTGACTTTTTTAAACTCTAAACATTTCCTAAATAACGAAATATGAAGTTATTTGTGGAGTAATGCTGTCTGGATGACAGCAGACGGACCGCTCGTAAAATATACGACAGGTCCGGACCACACGTAGATTTTGTTCGTATCTGAAAAAAATCGTAGGATACGTGAACATTGTTGAATGCCACATATGCTCCTAAATCACTCGTAAGCACAGTTTAAGCACAAATCTGTGCGTACGAACGGTTCATGAATGAGGGCCAATGTATTTAATCTCAATTAGACATTTTTACTTTTAGCGCAAAGCTCTGTGATCTTTCCATTGAGCGTGCTTCCAATGCTGGAGGGCTGTGTCCCAGGCCACCGCTCAAGAGTTGCACCTACGTATGAACACAAAAGGGACATGGAAAAAGAATATCAGTACAATTGTTAATTTGAAAGAAACCAAGAAAAATGGTAAATGGTAATGGTAAATGGAGCTTATTTATATAGCGCTTTCCAGCCCCCTGTGAGGAGCCCCAAAGCGCTTTACAATACCAGCTATCCACCCATTCATACACCGGTAGTGGTAGCCTGCCTTGCAAGGCGCCATCCAGACCTACCGGGAGCAACTCGGGGTTAAGTGTCTTGCCCAGGGACACAACGACACATGGTGAGCGGATGCGGGATTCGAACCTCCAACCTTCCGATCGGGGGTCGACTGTCATTACCACTGTGCCACGGCCGCCCAACATTAGAAGGTTATTTACATCAAGGTGTGGGGGTTAAAACATTTTATATCACTCTATATGTCTACTAAGAAATACCCTGATGCATGCTCAATAATCCAGGTAGAAAAATCTAAAAAAGCTAAGTCTGGTCCTCTGGACATTCAAAAAACAAAACAAAAACAAAGCAAAAAAAATTTAATAAAAAATGTAGAAACGTTTCGTCTTTCGTCCGAAAGACGTCCTCAGTCTGAGTTGCTGTATTCAGCTCAGTCTTATAGTGGCAGAGAATCGGACTTGTTATCCGAAGGACCCAGGTTCGAGCCACGGCACACCATCTTGGGGTGTCTATGAGTGCACATCTATTTCCCCAGCTCCCCGGGCGCGACTACGCTGCTCACTGCACCACCTGGTGGTGGTTGGGTTAAATGCAGAAGACCAATTTCGTCTGTCAAGTATGGGAACATACACAGATGACAAATGTGACAAATTATTATTATTATTATTATAAATAGCACCCTCTCACAGTGGATCAGCCAACTGGTTGATCCACTGTGAGAGGGTGCTATTTATAAGACTGAGCTGAATACAGCACCTCAGACTGAGGAAGTCTTTCGGACGAAAGACGAAACGTTTCTACTATTTTTTTTGTGCTTTGTTTTGTTTTATTTTTTGAATGTCCAGAGTACCAGACTTAGCTTTTTTAGATCTACTAAGAAATCCATTTCATAAAGTCAAGGCCCAGGTATAGCTCGGCGTTCGGCCGTACGGCGCTCGACGCAGTTCGAGTGCGAGGCACAAGCGTAGCCCCGCAGGGCACAAACGTGCAAAGCTCAAATTTTACGACTGCGTACGCGTGGCGCGTTGTCGTACAATAAACTGCCCGGCGACGGACTGTTTTGGATGTGACACAAATGTATTAAATTCCTCTTCTTCGTCCCTGATCTGGACTTTTCTTTTGTTTTTTTTGCCAAAAGTCAAGTAATCGCTTCCTCCTCCGCTGACTCCATGACTGAAATGATGAGGAAATGAATGAATTTGTCACGAGCGAATTAAACTCGGGTCCTACGTAGCTGCGCGAGGTTCTGCAGATTTCCTGGTGTGCTGTGGGCTGCAGGACCAGCGCTCCCTGTTTTTATTTATTTATAACTTTTTAATAAGATATACAGGTAGTCCCCGACTTACAAGCGAGTTCCGTTCCTCCGAGGCGCTCGTAAAGCGAAAATTCGTAACTTGGAACGGCTGCCACGTGTCTCGTAAGTCCGGAATTTCGCTCGTAAGTTGGAACGGTTTTGCTAGCGCGACTACAAACACTCGTTTTTCATCGAAAAACTGCTTACGAGTGCATAAAAATGATCGGAAACGTGTGTCCACATGTTTAGCTAACGAACTGTGGTGAAAAATCACAGAAAAACTCGGTATTTTTTGCGTTTTTTCCAAAAATTCGCCAGCTTATAAGTCCGGAACCTCGTAGGTCAGAGCGCTCGTAAGTCGGGGACTACCTGTAAACCCAAAACACCGCCGCGCTGAAGCAGCCGGCTCACCTTTTTTTCTCCCCAGACCTGTCAATCAATTCGGTAGGCGTGTCAGCAAATGATCAATCAGTGAACGTTTCTACGCTGTGGCTTCTCAAATTATGTCAAGAATTTGGAGCGAAAACGCGAGAATGAACGTGAGAAAAAACGCAGAGCTGTGCCATTTAACGCGCGCGAAGGGAGCGGCGTTCGGCCGAAAGCAAAGCTATACCTGGGCCTTAATGAACCAGACACAGTACACCAAACTGTTAATGTGTACTGTAGTCACACTGACACAATAAAAGTCTGAAAACTTACTGTAGATAGCATCCAGTTTTTTTGTCCAGAGGTAGACGAGCATCTCCTCGGCCTCGTTTCCCCCCTCGAAGATTGCTGACCAGCAGAGTCTCCGCAGGAAAGACTGCTGTGAGCAGATGCCTCACAAAAACTGTAGCCGAGTTTGCATTGGTAGCATAGGCCCAAGCCAGTTTCTCGACCGTCACTCCAGTCCCAGGATGGATCTCCACCTGTTTAATGGAGACATGCAAAAGGTGCATTTAGGATACTGTATAGTGATGAATGTTTTTATTCATTCTTTATTAACCAATCACCTTAGATGACAGGGTATCCCTTGTTGATGGAATGACCGACTCACATGGGGAGCTTGAGGGTGTAGGTCTGGAGAGGGACGGCAATTAATCTGCAGATGATGGACCAGGCCTGGACTGCAGAGAACTTTTTGAGGTGGCAGTTGTGGTGCGTTCACTTCTGAACTGTACCTCTTAGGATGTTCAGCTAGATTAAAGAGCGACTCCACACCCTGTGGATCGGTAACTCCTCCCCCGAAGCAGTTTGAAATTTTCCCTCAAAATAGGCGTGTCGAGAGTCGAGCAGGGGAGGAGGTTGAGGTTGTCCTGTGTTCACGCCCCCTCTAGTGGTAAACTCCCACCCCTCCCCAAGTTTAGATTTCAAAATGGCGGATAGTCGCGTCTTCAGTAATACCTAAACTTTTACCAAAATAACAGTTGTAAAATGTTGTTGCGTGCATTTAATCACACACACACACAGCTTATGCGTATGCTTCTGAACACAGAACACATTAAAAACCTGTTTAGCTGCATGGCATGCGGTGTACAGCTGTGTTTTTGTCATTTTAATTTGCCACATCTTATTACTTAGCACATTACAAAAGTAACGTTTCATAATAAATTTTATTATAAAATATTGATTTTTCCTACCCTCTATAGGGTAGGGTTTGACGCTTTGGCTTATTTTTGTTATGCAACCCAGAACTAAACACACATTGTTTTTTGAATTGACTATTAATTAGCACCAAACAGTGGTAAAATCTTTTATTTGGTTTCCAAATACTGTATCCGTGTTTAGAAACATTCTATAAGCTTGTACAATATATATTTGTTAGGACATGTATATACAGTATTTGTTTAAGCTATGTGTCAGCTAATCAAAACTGGGCACAGCACAGCTGAAGATTAATGAGAAAATATTTCTTAATGCAAACCAAACCAATTGCAATAAATTTAACAATACATGTACTGTGTATCCTTTAAAATGTTCTTTTCAGATAACTGTGATGACTCAAAGCACCCAGCAGCCACACAGAGTAATTGCAGCCAGGATTACTTTAACCAAGAAGAAGATAATGCAGAGTCTCGGCCAGAGCTTCATCTCCTGAGACCTGCATCCACGACAATGTTCGTAAAGCTGAGACCCTGGTGTTCGTTTCTGGCTGGAAGGTGGAGCATCCTGAAGGTGGTTGGGACTCCTCGTTCTGCTGTCCACTGCGTCCAAACAGAGGAGCTGGGGTGGTGTCCCATGTGTTTTCAGAACCTTTTGTTGTTTTGAAGTAACTTACTGTTAATAAAATGAATCATAGACAACTAGTTTTTGTAATCAATTTGTTTATTTATTTTTTCCCTCATGCATGAGGACAAATCTGGGACACGATGCAGCGGTCGACTTCCCTCACTCCATCCCGACCCTGGATATTTGCAGTCCTGAAAAGAGAAAAGATCAAAAGTTTAATCTGAGTAAATGTAACATTTTAATGGAGAAAGATGTTGATTCAAAATTTCACAGTCAACAAATCCCCAAAATGTTGGGACAGGTAGCAATGAACAAATAAACAAGAATTAATGTTGCATAAACTTTTTTTAAACTTTTTTTATATAAATGTCCGCCATAATAAAAGTAATAAATAAAATAATAAAAACATAATTAAATAATAATATTAATACCTGCAGACAGAGGTTAGGGTACAAAAGTAATAAATAAAACATGAATACATGTACCTGGTGAATCAGTTCTCATGTCACCTCCAAAGTGACATGTCAACATGTCTCCTTGATGCTTGATGTCTGTGAAGCACGGCTCAGATTCCCTGGATGTGGAACGCCTCATGGAAATAAAAAAAGAACACATTTTAATCACCTTACAAACAAGCATACTGTACTTGTTTTCACTTTGTTGAGCTGTTAAACAGATGACCCAGTGCAAAATAAATACTGCTGCTGCCCATGATACTCATTCACAAGTACACATTATTTTATAAATACCTTTGATCAGAATCAGAATCAGAATCAGGTTTATTGGCCAAGTATGTTGACACACACAAGGAATTTGTTTCCGGCTGTTCGTGTCTCTCTTGATGCACAACATTATTATTTGCAGCAAAAGTACACCGTGTCTAAAACATCGTACTGTAACTAGTACAACAGCTAAAATTAGCGCCAGCTAGTCTTCATTGTTTTTTTATGTCACGGTCTTCTTTATCAGAGTTCATAAGAGTTCACACACTCTGCGGTGTTCATAAGAAACACTAGATTTTGAGCATTTAAACACAACCACAAACTAACGTTGATCAGCAACAGATAAAAACGCCACGACCTTGTGGGGCCACACCGAAGCAAAGCTGCAGGTCACAAACACAGCACATGAAGAAACACGTCATGTACTCAAAAGATAAATTATGGAATGAAAGGTGTAAAATGGTACTCACCTCCAAACGGATTGTAACCTGATGGTGTAAGTGTGGGTGAACATCAGTTTGAAGAGCTTTCTTGGAACATCGTGGCTCTTCTATGCTAATGCTATGTTGCTAATCCAACCCCTGAACTCTGGAGAGGGGAGTGACCTGGGAGTGACCTTCTCGGGGGAGTGGCTCCACTTTTATACTGAGGCAGCAGGGGCTGTGACGTCATCGTGCGAAAATTAATGACTGTGCGAAATGTAAACTAATGAGAAAATCAGGGTGCAATACCACAGCTCAACCCATAGGACTACAGATACTCGTTTTTAGACCAAATATTGCCGATTTTAACTAATACGAACAATTTCATGAAAATTAACACAGAAATAGTGCTCTGAAACATTTTAAACACATTCTGGGGAGTTTATCAGCTAAAAAAAGTTAAATTTGGGTTTTGTCGCTCTTTAATTACAGTTTTCATAGACTTTAGGAGTTCAGGCAGATCTGTACCAATTAGATAAAAAAATATTGTTCTTTATTACAAAGTTCAGTTTTGTAAAAACAGATTAAATTATTTGAATTTTATTGACTGTGTTAGGGCTGGGCGATATGGAAAAAATCATATATCACGATATGGACTTTTTATATCACGATAACGATATATATCACGATATAAAAAAAACTTTGGTCCAAAATTTTCAAGTACACACAAACACATCGTGTTGTATATATACAACACGATGTGTGTGTGTGTGTACAGGAAAAATTTGGACCAAAGTTTTTATTTTATTTTTTATTTTATTTTACTACAGATACAGTTACAATTATAAGAATGTGAACAAAAAGAACAAGGAAATTTGGACCAAAGTAGAAACTTTGGTCCAACTTTGGACCTACTTTGGTCCAAATTTTTCCTGCAGGTGGCGGTAAAACAACGGCTGCTAATAAAACCCACGAAGAAGAAATCCGCTCTGACTGGAATCTGGAGTAAACAAGGCAAAGAAACAGAAAAGAGAAAACGTTGCGTTTGATTCCGGTTCTGTTGTGTCTCTGGTCTGTTTTGTATTGGTTAACTGGACCCGAGTTCGGACTCGGTTGGACTTCGTGTCCTCTGGACCCATTTTGTCTCCGAGTTTCAGCGGAGCGAAATAATGGAAGCTAACAAGGTGAGCTTCCCCCTCTTTTTGGTAAAAGTTATTCTTCTTGGGCTGCCTGCGCAGCTGTTTCTCCATGTTGTGACACCCATAGATATCTGGTGACACCGGCTTCATGCCGGCTGCGTCTCTGTTGAACTCGAGTTTAACAACGTAAAGCATGCGTCGCAAATCCGCGCGTGCGTCAAACATAAAGCAGCGCCGTCATCTCGCAAAACCACAATATGAACTTCTTTGCGACAGTTATTTTTTTATTCTTATTTATCACGATAGAGACGATAGAAGGAAAGTAGCACGATAGACACGTTTCTGTCGTCCCCACGATATATATCGTCATATCGCACAGCCCTAGACTGTGTAATTGTTAAATGAGTGAAGTGATACCTTGAAAAACCAACTCCCTCAGTTTAGCATTCTCGTCTTTCAGTTCCTGGATCTGCCGCTTTAATTCAATCACTGTCTGACTTTCCTCATGTTGAAGGTCTGAAGGCAGAGTATCACTGTACATGGCGAGGAATTCCTCTGCAGGGTCCTTCCCAGTGAGAGCTTTTGGCTTCTGTGTACGCAATGATAAAGAGAGAACTGTCAGTATATTTGTATGATACCGAACTCTAAATAGACAAAAGAAAATTGATGTCACCTTGGCTTGAGTCAGAATCTGAGTCTCATCTGTATCCGAGCAGTCAGAATTGTGTTGGTATTTTAGAGGGCGGACAGATACCCTCTTGGTCAGCTCTAAAGGAATGGATGGGTGGAGCAATAAAAAATAAAAATAAAAAACAAACTCAAAAAGTGACCTCGTAAGTACTCACTAGCTTTGTTCAGTAGTTCTGTGGAGGCGTTGCATAGTTTGGCAGCTGGACACCTACACAGGTGATTTAAAGAAAAATAAGCATGCCCATTTTTAATAAAAGGGCTTACTAAAAAGGTCATTACTTTTGAAAGCGGAATTTAAAAATCTACATTACCTCTGACACGCTCTTCTTCATCAGAAGATGTTAATCCTGCAAAAAAAGTTCACAAACATTGATGTGAAAAAAGTTTTAGGCCCAATTTTTGTCAGCAGATTACATATGTATAAATCACTTGAGAATGACAAACATACCGCTTAAAAAAACCTCCGGAGCTACTTTTTAAGTGCGACTCCTTTTGGATTTAGTCACCATGTCCAGGTCCTCCTCATCCTGCTCTGCCTGACTAGTCAGGTTGTAATTCTCACACTCACAACGTTTGGCTTAAGTGAGGAGAGAGAAAAAAACACATTTCAACAATATTTGGATTAAGATATACATTTCATTTTAAATGTATCAAAACTTACCAGAAGTACAGTACTTTTTATCTTTATTAATGGGATGTCATCCAGTCACCCCCAGGGTTAATTTTATCCCTCATTGCCTGTTTGGTTTTTGTGGCACTCATCTTATTTGGCCAATTACCACACTTCACTAGTATTGGCCAGAATTGGACACCACTACTTTTGAAAAGTGGGACACCATCAATGTTTACAGTAATCTGCACATCATTGCTGACGTAAATAACGACAGATCCCCTTCTCTAGGTCACAGTACATGTACTGCCCGCCACATTTAGGCTCCGTGGTGTTACACTGTGGTGTACCGTAAAAACCGGTCTATAATACGCAGTATTTTTGCTCATTTGAATGTCCAACGTATTAAACACCGAAGAGTATTATTTATGGATTTTTTCCCATATTTTTAGACTCATTTTTCGCTCTGATTCTTCGTTTTTCATTTTTGGCGAAAATGGTGCAGTACCAGTTTCGGCCGCTATACGGGCGCTGTAGGCAGCAGCCAGCAGAGGACTCAGAGAGTGAAGAGGAAGAGGGGCCACTTCCAGAAGTTTCTACTTGCTGTGTCCGAAAAAAGACTCCTTTGGTCGGACTGATGACTCTGTCGCTGCCCGCTCCCTGCTGTGGATGTAGCTGTTTTTGTTTGCAAGATACCACTCATAAACCACACCGCAGATTTTTAAATCCAGCTGATTTCACATTTGGTTCAGCTCAGGAGCCCGTCTGCTATAGTGAGGTAAGAAATATATTTTTAAGCGTTTATTTAGCTAAATTTAAAAGAAGAAAGTGTCCGGTTTGACCCGCCTGGCGCCTGCATAAAAGTCAGCGAACTTTTTTTTAAATCCAGCTGATTTGAACATTTCGTTAAACTCAGGAGTACGTCTACTATTAAGTCAGCTAAGAAATATATTTTTTAAGCGTTTATTTAGCTAAATTTAAAGAAAGAAAGCGTCCGGTTTGACCCGCCTGGCGCCTGCCTAAAATTCAGCGAACTTTTTTTTTTAAAATCCAGCTGATTTGAACATTTCGTTAAGCTCAGAAGCACGTCTGCTATGAAGTCAGCTAAGAAATATATTTTTTCTCGCAAAGAAATAATTGTTTTACCGTGTTTCCTTGTGAAGATCTTCGTACGCTTGCTTCAGTCGCCGCCATCTTGATTAGGGCAAATGAGGTGCTGACGCGTCGCGTGGTGATGACGCGTATTAAACACCGGGGCGTATTGTGTACGTTTTTTTCTGGTTTATTGTTAATAATTGGACAAAGCGCATTAAACACTGGAGCGTATTTTCCTCCGGCGAATACGGTAGTAGTGTATGGCAATCCACAGGCAATACGTGTCCTTGCTTTCTTAATATGGCCAATAAAACATTAAGTGCTCTGTGTGTCAATGTGTGTTTTAAGGCCCAGCCATTACTGTACTGTAATGTAGTTCACTTCGCCTATCCTAACACAGTACCCTACATAAATATCAAAAAACACATACAGTACATTTAGAGACAATTTAGAGACAATTACAGTAAATCAAAAAATAAAATTTCTTACTTTGATCTGGTCAAGCCTGTCTCCGTCTTTTTAGCATGTTAGCTCCTTGCACGTCCGACCTCTGCAGCTTTGTGCTGCTCCACGCGGTCCAAACTATTTACAAGAAGGACTGTTAGCATGTTAACTCCATACATAATGAAGGGGAAAAGAGTGAATAACTTACTGCGCCGTTTCTCCATCCAAAAGGCCGCATATCGTTAGCATTTTAGCTCCGCAATTTGTTAGCGTTAGCATGTTAGCTCGTTGCTACTCCGGTCAGGTCCGGCTCGCACGCTGTCTGCTGCTTCACGCAGTCAACAGCGTCTTTTTCATTCGCCCATCTGTCCCTCAGCACAACCGCCGTTCATCTACATCTCATGTATCCATGCGCAGGAACCTCTGAGCGGACACAAGATTTGACTGTCGAAGCCGAGGCAAACCGAAGCTAGCCAAAACATGGCGGCACTACCGAAAACTGACTGCTGCAGTGCTGCCGGAAACTGTGGGAAACTGCCGCAAACCCTATCTGGGTGTCCAAACATAACAAAATAGAATTTTGACACACCTAAAACAATTAAAAGTCAAATTAAATTTACACATGAGTTTGTAATAATTGCAGAGATGTACTGTATAAAGTTAGGGACCTATTGAATGACAAAGCATTGTATCTGTTGTATAACACCATCATTGTTCCACATTTAATTTATTGCATTAATGTTTTGGGAAAAGCATGTAAAACTATTACAAAACCTTACAAAACCTTGAGGAAGCCCTCTGGACTGAGGGTGAAACGTTTCGACTAAAAGAAACTGTCCAGATGACCGGATTGAAACTTATCAGATTTGATACCTGGATTATTGAGTATGAACTTTCTTGTTTCTTATTACAAAACCTATTTTTATTTTACAGAAAAGAGCCATAAGGATTATTGCAAGAACTGTCATCCATCTAGTATATTATTTTTTCAGTTGAAATTACTGAAGTTCCATGATTTAGTAGATTACCATATTTTAATGATGATGTATGAAGCTCATAAAGTTTATATATATATATATATATATATATTTTTTTTATTTTATTTTTTTTTTTTTTATTTTTTTTATTTTTTATAAATGAATACATGTACAGTACTGGACAGTCACCAAGCACTTAGCCTATCCTAACACAGTTTTTAAAGATGAAGGAATAAGTTGAATTGTCTCCCTCCTCCCTGCATGCTCCATAGGGAGCTTGCTCCCTTTATGTGAAAGGGAGACAATTCAACTTATTCCTTCATCTTTAAAAACTGTGTTAGGATAGGCTAAGTGCTTGGTGACTGTACAGTACTGTACATTTATCTATTTATAAATAACAAACAATAAAAATTTAAAAATACTGTATATACTGTATATTTTTAATAAATAGATAAATGTACAGTACTGTACAGTCACCAAGCACTTAGCCTATCCTAACACAGTTTTTAAAGATGAAGGAGTCAGTTGAATTGTCTCCCTCCTCCCTGCATGCTCCATAGGGAGCTTGCTCCCTTTATGTGAAAGGGAGACAATTCAACTTATTCCTTCATCTTTAAAAACTGTGTTAGGATAGGCTAAGTGCTTGGTGACTGTCCAGTACTGTACATGTATTCATTTATAAAAAATAAAAAAAAGTAAAAAAAAAAAAAATAAAATTTTTTTTTTTTTTTTACTATGTGATCCTACTTACGAATTTTTGACTTACGAGCGCCCCCTAGTGACGGAACTCGCTCGTAAGTCGGGGACTACCTGTATATATATATATATATATATATATATATATATATATAGTAAACACCTTTTCAGGAAAAAATAGTAACAGCCATCAAACAAATAAATATTAACTTCTTCTTTGTAACACTGAACATGAAATATGAATTTTGAATAGAGGTCATATATATATGTGTGTGTATGTATGTGTGTAAGCATATATACACACACACTTTTGTTTAATCAATCAACATTTTCAATAGAAGTTATAGATAAGCAAACTGAAATTAGCATTTTGAATTGCTGTTTACCCCAAAATCTAAATTAAAACTATGACATATTTATTCTGGATGTATTATAGGTACATGAAGGTAATAGGTATGAGATAAATGTAAATGTCTAATAATTATGCCTCTCTCATTATTTTATTATTATTATTATATATTTTTTGGCCTGCAAGAGGACCACTGCTGGTCCATTACTGTAAACCACTACCATAAACTTTGATACATACTTGGTAAACTGAAGAAAGTACAGCACGTTCCAAATCTGCGTCCGACACGTTGTTGTGTCTTTACAAGTTGTGCTCCTTACAAAACATTCTGACACTCATTACCGAGTTGTGGAGCTCCATGGCGACGCAAAACGTTACTGATTTCAGAGTGTGGTTTTCCTCTCTCAGAAAGTTCGATAATCAATTCAGAAAACGGTTCAAGTGCAGCCATTGCCTATTATTTAGGAATGGTTTGTTTTTATGCCGTCTTTCTTCTCCGCTGTTATTCTTTGGCGACTTCCGGTACGTCATTTCCGGTATCGCTACAAATTAAAACAACTGTACTTACGCAAAAACCAAATCGCACCCTTTTTTTATATTTGCAATTTCTGTTTTTCTAATTTCGTTTTAAAAACGAAATAACGAAAAAACCGTTTAAAAACCGTTTTTGTAATTTCGTTTTAAAACGAAATAACGGAATAACCAAAGCTTGTTTGGTTATTTGGTTTTTATTTTGAAACGGAATAACGAAAGAACGAACCATACACGGATTAATGTCGATGTTTGTGTTTAAAAAAAGATAAAGAGTGAATTGTTGAAGAAATATGTACGAAGTACAGTAGTTCAATGTGTAATATCTCGAAATTTGAAAATTGAGAAGAGTTATTCATTTTTTTCCTTGTTACTTATATATAATTATTGTTTGAAATGTTTGTTTTTTTAATCTAAAAAGGAGCAGACATAATAAGATATTTTCTTCTTCTGCCGCCTTTCATTTTATATTTTCTTTTTTATACAAGAAACATGTGTTTGTTGTGTGTTCTATTTTTATAAAATGAATAAATAAATGAAACTGAACTGACTGTCGAAGCCGAGGCAAACCGAAGCTAGCCAAAACATGGCGGCACTACCGAAAACTGACTGCTGCCGGAAACTGTGGGAAACTGCCGGAAACCCTATATGGGTGTCCAAACATAACAAAATAGAATTTTGACACACCTAAAACAATTAAAAGTAAAAGTAAATTTACACATGAGTTTGTAATAATTGCAGAGATGTGAACACGTATGATTTGGAAATGTAATTATCAATACAGAGGTCTAGTGGTGACAGAACAAGCAGCTTCATTGATCACGTTGACTATCCGCATTACATTGTAACACATTTACTATGTAAAAATTAATTTGAACTCAAGGTGGTGTGAAACATGAATAAAGTTTAGATTTTTTACTATTATTTTTTTAATTTGAGGTAAGTTTGTGTGTGCTTTTACTGGTAATGTATACCCATAGTAATTCACAGCCCAGGTCCAGGTTGAGAAATGCTTTTAAGACAATAAAAGTGCACTGTGTACTCAAGACCAGGTTTATTGTTGTGTTTATTTATATTGTATATTTATTAGGGCTTGAGGAAGTGCTAAATAATCCATAGTTATACCTTTGGCGTCTCCCTACAACACACGTTTTCTATAGGGGAAAGGAAGCTGCAGTGACCACAGGTGCACCTGTTGAAAGAGGTTATTTTTGCTTTAGTATAATTTTGATACATATGTCTTACTTGAGATAGTTTAACATTAACAAATATGACAATTGTTACTGCTTTGAACAATAGCCTATGTTGCTAATATCAATTTGTGAAAAGTCCTCCACCTAGCATGTCACGAGGTGTGGCCAGGACCGTGACATGCAGCTAGCATGTTGCATACATTATGCTAATGCTAGCTGCATGTCACAGTCCTGGCCACACCTCCTCGCTCTAACCCCCATATACCGGTAAGTTCAATACAGTAGTACATTTTCCTACTAAGGATATTATATGTGAAATTACTGTCATATATTGTTCTTATAAGTATACAAATTATATATGTTTCATTTTATACAAATTTACTAAGGATCTTATACCTGGTTTCAATGCATTATACAAAAAATATAAGTTTCAAACAAAACATATAAAAACTTTATAAAATTTATGTATATCTTTTCCGTATGGGCACACTCCTCAGCCAAGCCCCTCTGAAATGTCAATATCTGTAAATCTTATGTCACCTCCATAACTCAATCCTGCCTAGAGGCACAAAACCAGTTTGTTGTGATTTGTTTCTCAACTGAGAACTCAAAAACTCAAATTACCAGTTTTTAAACTCAGACAGTGGCAACAAGCATTTAGTTAAACTCTATTTCTCCAAAACTGAGGTTGTACAAAGAGCTATCTGGATACCATTTGTTGGCTAGCTGGGTGTGTCTGTAGAGTCGTCTGGTCAGTTAATTGTTTAACAAGATAAAGACTTTGAAGGTGCGGTTATGGCTGCATGTGACTGACCGGTCTGGTTTCGTTTGTCTTCTGATTTAACAAACAACTGTTTTTGTCAGTCAGGACTATTTTAAAAGAGTTACCGGTAGCTCTATTTTATTTATTTATTTATTTATTTATTTATTTATTTATTTATTTATTTATTTATTTATCCGATCTTATTTATTTTTATTTATTTATTCATTTATTTATTTATTTATTTATCCGATCTTATTTATTTTTATTTATTTATTTATTTATCCGATCTTATTTATTTTTATTTATTTATTCGAGCATGGTGCTTTTTAGGTCATCTATCTGACATATCTTTCTGCGTTGTTTTTTATTTTTTATTTATTTATTTATTTATTCATGTCTGCATTCAACATCACACACATACACAAAACAATTTTAAAACAATCTGCGCATCTACCTATTTTTAGCTGAAACCGCACTCCTTATCCAATTCCAAATTTTTACTAGATTTTTCCTCACACAAAAGTTCTTGGTAAAAATCGTATCCAATTCCAATTTTTTTTTACTAGATTATTTCCTCACATATGTAAGTTCTTGGTAAAAATCTATCTTAAAGCTATCTTTCCTATCGTTAAAATAGTCGTGTACATCATACTATTAACTTTGAAAAATAGGAATATCACTTTTTAAAATCATGAGGTCTAGGTTCAGCTTTGAACTAGTTCTGTACCATATTTTTCAACGTACAAGGAATTCCTGTTTATACTCACTGCTCTTGTAAAATGTGTGATGTTCATGTGGACGTCGTCAAACTGTTTACGACAACAGTCCAAGTCAGGCCTAAAAAGCTGGCCTGGAATGGGAAACAATCAACCCTCCAGGGCTGTCAGGTATGCCGTGCACGGGCTTCAACTGCCTTCATCGGACCCTCGTTGCAGAACAGAAATGAGGAACATCCCAGGTGCACGGCACCAGAAATGATGGGTTTTCTCAAACCAAACCATGCAGCAACATTTTACTAAAAAGGAATCACACACATGACAAGAGTTAAAACAGTTTGTATATTTAACTTTATAAAGTGGGACCTGCCTCCTAAGTCTGAGACAGGCCCGTACGGGGAGGTTCACAGACAGCCTTTATACATCTCGTAGTTGAGAGAAAAACAGGTTAGACAATTTTTCACACAATGGCTCTTGGTCAGTTTTGGTCAAACTCAGGACCAACAAGTTCTGAAACAAAGAAGACATTCTTTGGTGTTTCTGTTATTTCAGTAAACAGCATTTTTGTGTAAGACAACTATTCCTCAGGGAGTGACTAGATGTTTCATGTTATGATGTTATAAGTTTTAGATGATAATCATAAAAATACTCTAACACTGACAGTCAACAAGATCCTGAAGGTCACGACATTGTCTAACAGATGGTACCGCAGAAGGCATGTATGACTCCCCAACCGAGAGTACAAGCCCGGTAAGTGAACCTTCAAATACAGGTGAGGTAGAAGAGACACAAGCGTTGGACCCAACTCTGGCCCAACAAGAGAACCTCCTCTGTGAGCTGGAACAATCAGCACTCACTGAACACTACCTACCACAGGTAGACGAAGGTGTGGAGATCCACGGATCCCACACCGAAGATTCTGTACTGTCCTCTGGGACAGATAAATCGGCAATCAGCCAAGCTTTCAATGAAACCTTGGTTCAAGAGCATTTGAGTCTAGAACTAATCAGAAATGACATAGTTTCTACAGACTCAAAGGGCCCTCTTCAGTCAAGAAGTGGGAAAACACACACAACGACAGTGACCCATCGCAGTCTGGACAATCAGACACACCTGCGACCGTGCACACCTGAATTACACAGAAAGAGGTAAACGTAAGAAGAAACGTTTGCCGAAACCTAAAATGTTCCTGTGTACTGTCTACTCTCAGCTGCGAAAACAGCTTAAACTAAACAATGGCATCCTAACTTGTGCCAATGGACGGACGTCCTCATCTGTGTTCGTGGTCCCCCATGACCTCAGGGGGGTGATGTTAGGTCATGCCCAAGACAAAGACAAAGATTTCAATAACCCCACAAACGACAAAGATCTCGCAAACTCACAGACTTCATGGGAAATTAAGGTCGTCCAAGCACACGATAGTAAATAAACTAAACAGTTTAAACTATATTAGTTGCTAAAAGACACCGTTCCAACTAGAACTTAGAAACGGTAAGCCTAAAAACCCACAACAAAAAAACTAACCTTAACAACCGTTTAAATCTGCAGGATTTAATTGACATCGGTTATAAAGTAGCCTGGTTAAAACCAGACCCTTGTCCTTCACTTCGCTTCGTACTAGGGTCTGGACTTTCTGTTATAGAGAACCGATTCTTGCTGGAGGCGTGGCCTCTGCTGAGGAACAAAACCATTGGATCTTAGAAAAATTTTGAACAGGGAAAAGCATTCTGCTCCCTCCCCCTCAGAGCCATATATGGTCTGCTTCCCCTGCTCTGGTGAACTTGACATCAGCTCCGCCTCCTGCTGCATTTTCTCTCGCTGCCGCTGCATATTCTGTGTTTATATGTTAATAAAACGTTCTAAAAAATAAAATAAAACCATGGAGCTCTGGTCCAACACACCAGAAGACCAGAAAATCTGCAGGGACACGGGCAGCAATGTAAAACCCGAGTTTAATTCTCTCGTGAGTGACAACCTGAGGCATTTTCTCATTCAACTCTGTGGAGGGAGATGAGGAGGAGGAGGGAGGAGGGAGCAGCGATCTCTTGACTTTTGGCAAAAAAACAAAAGAAAACTCCAGATAAGGGATTAAGAAGAGGAATTTAATACATTTGTGTCATATATAAAACAGTCCCGCATCGCTTTTCATTCATTCAACCTTTATTTAGTCAGGTAAATCTCATTGAGCCTCGAGGGCTCATTTAAAAAAGCAACTTGCTACAAACTAAAGAACGATGAACAGCAATGGTAGAATTTCCTTAAACAACAAACAACAGAAAAAAAAACATAGGAGATAAATAGAAAGTGAAATGTAAAGTATCAAAACTAGCAAAACATCACAAGGTAGATGTACAAAATCAAAAACAAGAACATATCTGCAATGGTTTTTGCCAGGATTCTAAAAGATTCTTAAAACCTTTGCATCGCTTTGAATGAGAACATGCGGATGCTCGCTGGCTGCACGCTGGGACAGGTGGGGACGTGGGTTAGGGGCCAAAAACTCTGCCTTCTGTTCTCTGATTGGTCCGGTCAAAAATCTACCGGAGAAATCCTTCTCTATGGGAGAAGTCCCAGACGGAGCAGTGAAGGGAAAATAGAATTGAGCGGAGCTGTGTAGGAAGGCGAGGGCCAGGCTAGTTATAAAGCTAAGACCTGTTTTTCTTGTGTGATACACGTTGGAATCTGACAACAGGAGTGAGTTGAAGCAGTGAAACGTTGTTTTCTAGGTGCTTAATTGCTACTTTTGTTGTTGTTGAAGCTTGGTATTGTTTTCTGAACACTCCCAGCCAAAAGAGGTTTTTATTAATGATAAGTTAAAGACTTAAATGGATTTAACTATGCCAACATGCAGTTTTCATTTGTTAAACCTCAGTCAATGAAGAGTCAATGTAGTTTAAAGCTACTTTAGGTACCATAAACTACACTGGTCTCACAATTTCTAATTTGAACCGATTCGATCGATTCTATTCTAGATTATCTATTCATTTTGATGAGTCTCGCCATAGACTTCTAAATTTATAGGGAATACAAATCCCTACGTCGTCGTCTAAAAGAACAACAGACATTTAGACCAATCTATATTTTCTTTTTCTATTTTAGTTTAACTTTAAGATAAGTTATGAATGGAGGAATAGTTTGGAAGAAGAGGCCTTTGTTACAGAAGCCCTCCTGAAACTTCTATAGACGTAGATCCCTATATTTAACTTTTGATACATGATCCAATCCACCCCTTACTTGGTAGCTGTAGCTGATCTAAACCATGATAGCTTACATACCAAGTGCATATAGGTAAGGCTAATGTAAAATCCCAATCATAAGCCCACCTAAAACCACATAATTACATGACACATGGAACCAGAGTGGCACCGACTGGAAGCCAACCAGCCTACAACCTTCAATGTGGGGACCAACTCCCCGCTGCTGCAGCAGAAAAACTACCGCTCGCTCGCGGAGGAAGCCGACCGCATCCTCCTGGCCACGAGGACCTTCGCAGTCCAGGCGGCGGTTCCTGGATGTCCAGCAGCACATTCCGAGCTTCAGCCAACGCCTTCAGAGCCGGACGAGCCATCTGTGGTGGCAAGGATCACTTTCCGCGGGCGTAAAGGAGCCGTCGCCCTTTGTTTCTATCACCACTGTTATGGCGCCAAAGCACGACGGTGCATCCCGCCGTGCAGCTTCAAGCCGTAGGGAAATGACAACGCCAACGCCCGCTAGCAGCCGCGACCGTTGGCGACAAGGAAAGGCTGCTTTTCATTGAAGACTCGAGGTCGGGGAGGCGGTTCCTGGTGGACTCTGGTTCGCAGAAGAGCCTCGCTCCCCCGACCGGCTCCGACAGGTTAGCAGAAGGCTGCGGCCCACTGCTAACCGCAGCTAATGTCTCTCCCATCAAGACATTTGGTGAAAGGTTGGTGACTGTTTGTTTCCATGACCGGGACTTCCAGTGGAACTTTGTTGTCGCTGCGAGCTCAGTTCCTATTTTAGGGGCTGATTTTCTTTGTGCTCATGGGCTCCTTGTAGACGTTGCTAACAGACGTTTGATTGATGCTGTGTCTTTTTCATCACTGCCTTGTGCGACGCGAGGGGCCGGGCCTTTAATGCATGCTAACTTTTTAGCTTCAGGTAATGTGTTTTAGCGTTTGTTGTCAGAGTTCCCCTCACTGACTGTCCCTAATTTTTCAAACACAGACACAAAACACGGGATCGAACATTATATCCCCACAACGGGCCCTCCCGTTTTCGCACGTGTGCGCCGCCTCGATGCTACTAAGCTAGCAATAGCGTGGCAAGTGTTTGCTAGCATGGAGCGTCTAGGCATCGTGCAATGTTCAAACAGTCCGTGGACCTCCCCCTTGCACATGGTGCCCAAGGCAGACGGCAAAAACGGGGATTTCCGCCGCCTTAACAACATCATGGAAAATGACCATTACCCCATCCCTCACATCCAGGATTTTTCTGTGCACCTGGCTGGGACCTCCATTTTTTCTAAAGTAGATTTAGTACGGGGATACCACCAGGTTCCCGTGCATGTGGAGGATGTCCCTAAGACCGCTGTGATCACTCCTTTTGGCCTGTTTGAGTTTTTGCGCATGCCTTTTGGTCTTAAAGGTGCAACCCAAACGTTCCAGCGGTTGATGGATTCGGTCCTAAGGGGATTGTCCTTTGTATTTGTGTACTTAGACAACATCCTTGTAGCTAGCAGCTCAGCTGAACAGCACATGTCCCACCTCCGTGAGGTTTTTCAGCGCCTAGCAGCACATGGCCTGATTGTAAACACAGCAAAATGCCAGTTTGGGTTGCCAGTTATTGATTTTTTGGGCCACCGCATTTCTGCCAGTGGTGCTGTCCCATTACCAAACAAAGTGCAAGCGGTGTCCAATTTTCCTCAGCCCCAGTCTGTGAAAGCTCTGCACGAGTTTTTGGGGATGGTTAACTTCTATAACCGTTTCCTTCCCAGAGCAGCTCAACTGCTACAACCGCTTTATGGAGCGCTAAAAAAGAAAAAAACCAACGACAGTGTTGACTGGACACCAGAACGCCTCCAGGCATTTGGTGATGCAAAAACTGCATTGGCCACTGCTGCCCTTTTGGCCCATCCAGCCCCAGCGGCACAAATAGCTTTAACAACCGACGCATCTGATGTTGCGGTGGGAGCTGTGTTAGAACAGCAGGTTTCTGGAGCTTGGCAACCACTCGCATTTTTTAGCCGTACGCTACGGGACAATGAGCTTAAATACAGCGTTTTTGACAGGGAGTTGCTGGCACTTTACCTGGCTACATGCCATTTCAGATTTTTCCTGGAGGGCCGCCAGTTCATTGCATATGTTGACCACAAACCCTTGGTGTTTGCCATGTCAAAAATTTCTGACCCCTGGTCTGCTCGCCAGCAGCGCCACCTCGCGGCAGTTTCAGAATTTACAACAGACATTTAGCATGTAGCTGGCAAATCCAATGTGGTAGCCAACTGTCTCTCCCGAGTGCTTATCTCTCCCGTGTACGTTGGCATCGATTTTTCTGCTATGGCTGCAGACCAACGTACCGATGCAGAAATACTCAAGCTCCAGTCTGGGCCCACGGGCCTCGAATTGGAAGAACGGCAGGTGAATGATGGAGGTCCTCTCCTGCTCTGTGACGTTTCTACTGGCAGGCCCCGCCCTCTAGTTCCAGTTTCATGGCGCCGCCGCGTGTTCGACTCTTTACATTCCCTTTCTCATCCAGGTGTTAGAGCCTCTGTGAAACTGGTCAGTTCAAAGTTTGTTTGGCCCGGTTTGCGTAAAACAGTTAAGGAGTGGGTAGTAGCGTGTGTCCCATGTCAGCGTGCTATGGTCAACAGGCACACCAAAGCACCTTTGGAACCCTTCTCCATCCCTGGTCGGCGGTTTGATCATGTGCACGTAGACCTGGTGGGCCCTCTGCCTCCATTACAGGGTTTTACTCATCTGCTGACCATGATCGACCGGACCACGAGGTAGCCTGAGGTGGTGCCTCTGGTTTCCACAACTTCTGCAGTTGTGGCCCGGGCATTTATGTCTACCTGGGTTACGCGTTTTGGCCCCCCTTCAGACATTACATCGGACAGAGGCCCTCAGTTTGTTTCTGAGCTTTGGTCTACCATGGCCAAGGGTCTGGGGACTAACATCCACAGAACCACTGCTTACAACCCCCAAGCTAGGGTTATGTGAACGGTTTCACAGGTCATTGAAGGCTGCGTTACATGCTGCTTTGACCGGTGACAATTGGATGGACCGTCTTCCGTGGGTTTTGCTAGGTTTACGTACAACAACCAAAGAGGACCTTGGCACTTCCCCAGCGGAGCTGGTTTTCTGCCAGCCTGTGCGCATCCCCGGTGAGTTTTTACCTGAGGTACCCTCACCACAGTCCGTTCCACCGTTTTAATATTGTTCTTATACATTTTTATTATACTTTACTGCTGTTAATATCAGAATTGTTACTACTGTATTGATGTGTGATACTGTTCTGTAAATTTTTGAGCCTCTTTTATGTTGTGTGTGTGTGTGTGAAGCACCTTGATAACAGTTTATCTGTTCTAACTGTGCTATATAAATAAATTTGACTTGACTTGACTTGACTTGCAACATTTTTCACCTCAGGGGGACTCTTTTCGTGTCCCTGGCCTGGTACACCATTGTCTACCGCAGTTGTTTGTCCCTAAGAGCCTAGAGTCTTCTAAATTTGTTTTTGTCAAACACAATGTCCACAGGACACCACTACAGCCCTTGTATGATGACCCATTTAGAGTTCTCCAACCAGGTCCAAAACACTTCATTTTAGATCTAGGGGGTCGTACGGAGACTGTCTGTATTGATAGGCTGAAACCCGCGCATGTCCTGTCAGATGACCAGGTTGTTACGGCCCAGGCCCCTCGCAGGGGCAGACCTCCATCCACGTTGCTAACGGACTGCTGTCCTCCTTCCAGAGACTCTCAACGACCAACGGAACATGACTCTTCGGCAGGGCCTCCTCGTCACCCTCCGCTTCATCAGGCTGGATCTACAGGGTCCAAGTTCAGCCGTTCTGGTCGTTTGCTCAAGCCTAAGGTTCTGGACTAGTAAGGGACCTCACTAGGTGTTCAGGGGGGCGTGTGTGGCGGACCACTAGGGGACGTTACTCACACCCAGAGGACAGGATGTTATATACCGAGGACAGGAAGTCTTATTGTGAAAAGGTTTTATGTGTAAGGCGCAGTTTTGGCGCTTACCGAGTTAGTTGGTGTTGGAGTTGAATAAAGTGAAGTCCTGCGTACAGATCCGGTGTCGTCTTTTCCACTCAACCACACGGTCACTCTTTCAGGGATGAAGATGTTCACATCCTTGATAGAGAGGAACGATGGTTTCAGAGAGGAGTAAAGGAGGCCATCTTTGTGAAAAGAAACCGCCCATCATTAAACAGGGGTGGAGGCCTCCGGGTTCAACTGTCCCCCTCTTCCCAGCAAGCAGTGGACTCCGTCGCGGATCCGCATTCTTACCTGTTAAGATCCGCGCCGCGGATCTGCGGTTTGCGCGTCCGGAGCAGATCCGGAGCAGATCCGTCCAGCATGCCAAATAACCGACCCCCCACACTGTCAGGATAACGGACCCGGCACGGATCTGTGAGCCTTAAGTGCTCTTGTGCTCTGGGAACATGACCCCACACGGATCCGTGCTCCGCACCGTAGGCGGATACGCTCTCCAGGTGGAGCTAGTGACAAAGGCCAGCATAAACACGCTCCATGTCCCGCCCTCTAGGCGGCCCAAAAAGTAGTACTGTATATGCAAGTATCCTTAAAGTATACTAATTTTAAACTAAAAAAATAAGAATATACTTTCAAGTTTACTTTTTAGGTACTTATCAAAAGTATACTTAGCCAAGTTTATTTTATACAATACTTGACTTATACTAAAAATAAACTAAAACTCTTAAGTATACTATATACTTCTGTTTAAACTTTTGGCCAAGGTAATTTTATACAAAGTATTTTCACACTGGTTTATTTTTAGTACTTCTGTTTTAAACGTTTTGTCAGTTTTTTGGAACATATATATATATATATATATATATATATATATATATATATATATATATATATATATATATATATATATATATATATATATATAGTATATTGTTATTATTATTATTGAGCATGCATCAGGGTATTATTATTATCATCATTATTACTATCATTATTCAATTTTATTCTGCGTTACTCCAGGCGTGAAACAGAAGTTGCTGCTTTCTGCCATTTTTCTGTTTGTGATCTTCATTCTTCATGCGTTATGTTTGGATTGGGGTTAAAACGTGATCATGTACGTCTCAACCAATCAACGCCACTCTTGCTTGTCAGGTTGCATGTGAACCAATCAACGCCACTCTTGTTTATTGGGGAAGTAGCATGTGATCATATTCAACCAATCAACGCCTCTTGCTTCGCGCCCTTCGTTCAAATGTAGCCATTTCCTTTCCAACTGTTGGACAAGAAGCTGTTGTTGTGTTGGACTTAGCGCTCGTAAAACTTAGACGTCGACTGGTCTGACACTGGACGACGACTGGACATTCAGTTGGAAGTTGAAGGTAATCGGTTCTGTTTGTTTATTTGCTAGCTGTTAGCTCTGTTCACTTGAATGAACAAAACCTGCTGCTGGATGTCTTTTCAAAAGAGACAAGGCCCCGCATCCACGCGTTTGCGTCGCATGTCTGTTAACATGCGCTGACCAGCCAGCAGAACAATACAGCCAGGCTGAAATACTAGTTTACTTGAAATACGTATTTTTGCAACATTACTGGTTTTGTAGCTGCTTCAGGCAGGTTTCTGCTGCAGCGAGGTCCTACTCGGTTTCTTTATGCTTCAAAACATGACACAGAGTCGTTCTAACTAGCGTGAGAACATCCAACTTGTTTAATTTGAAGTTTCCACTCGATAGAACATGATGAGAGTCAGAAGATGAAGCACAATAAATAAAGTTTGATTCAACGTGTCCCTGAAACAAACAGCCCCAGCGCTGCATGTTTTGTTAATTCATTTATTCAAAATAAAACAAATTCATCAGAAAGGAAAAAAAAACACTGAAAGAAAAGTTGCAGAAAGAAGAAAATAGTCTTATAATATCTGCCCCTTATTAAAATAAACAACAAACAAACAACAACCTTCACTTGAACAATCTCCAAACTGAAAAAACAAACAAACAAAAACAGGTATCCTTCACCTGCATTATACATTCCCAACAACTTTAATTTAATCATCTTTTAAAACATATAAATAGTTTTAGAAATGCTTATGGTGATATCAAGTAAACTTCACAGTCCTGTTTCCTGATTTACAACACGGCTCCTTCAGACTACTGTAGTTCTGAATGAAGGTAACATTTACACATTTACATTCCCTTCAGGTTATATTTACTCTTTTTTTTTTTCAACAAATTTTAATTGAATATTTGGGGGTAATAGTTTTATGAGTTTTATACATGACTTGTAAAATACTATGTTCAACAAAATCATACACTTTTAATAATTTCAATTAATTAAATAATATATTTGTTGGATGACCATAGCACTTCTTAATAATTCTTATAGCTCTTTTTTTTGTAAAATAAAAACAGGGTTTGTAATAGTTTTGCATGCTTTTCCCCAAACTTCAATACAATAGATTAAATATGGAACAATCATTACATTATACAATACATGGGATTGTATATACAAAACTTTGTCATTCAAAAACTATTTTACTTTATACAGTAATGCAATTGCTTTTGTTTTTATTCTTAAGTGATTTACATGAGATTTCCATGTCAGCTTCTCATCAATAACAACACCCAAAAGTTTTATTTAATTAACTATGAATTTCAATGCTGTAAATTTTAAAGATGTTTAAAGATAAAACTATTAATATTGACACAGTTGAGAATTTTATGGCAAGAAAGTTCATGCTCAATAATCCAGGTACCAAAGCCAATAATTCTCAGTCAGGTCATCTGGACAGTTTCTTTTTTTTTTTTTGAATGTCCAGAGGACCAGACTTAGCTTTTTTAGATTTTTCTACCTGGATTATTGAGCATGCATCAGGGTATGTGTGTAACACTATTACATAATAATGTAATGTAATGTAATCTGTAATAATATGAACAAAATAATGTTCCCCTTTCCACAACTCACTTCTTGTTTCTGAACTTTTTCTTTTAGATGAATAGAAAGACTACACCCGTCACCAACTCCACCATAAGACGGAGAACTCGTGCAGATGTACAGAAGCGACTTCAACTGATAACGGATGACTACAGAAAATCGACTGACTGTAGGATGACAGTGTGACCTTGGACATGACAGTCTGGCTGGTGACTGTTATGGGCAGGCTCAGTCATCTTCTGAACAGTCTGATGATGAAGCATGACATGAAGGTAAGTCTGATACAGCATCAGACCTAAATTAGATCCTGTTGTTTCTTGTTTCATCATCCAAACTATTTTCTGCTTCCCAAAATGAAGACAAATAGCTCAAATCTTCACATAGATTGCTAAATTTGTCGTGTTTTAAATTGTCCGCTATTAAAGAGACCAGAGCCCTCTGCCTCATACTACGTCACAGATGGTGCGTCCGCGTGTAATCGGATTTCCCATGATTAAACACGGCTTGAAGTTCAAAATCACTTTTAAAGCAAAATTAAAGGGATTTATCATTTTGTTTGCAAAAACGAACATATTTAAATGATAATATATATACATTTTGAGCAATTTGATGAATAGTCAAAAAAATCATGTCAGTGGACCTTTAAGTTGTGACAAACTGAATTGATGACTGGTCTTTTCTCAGGATTTATACTGTTCATTGACATACTGGTGCTGGTCATACAATTAGAATACTGTATCATGAAAAGGTTGATTTATTTCATTAATTCCTTTCAAAAAGTGTAACTTGTATAATATATTCATTCATTACACACAGACTGATATATTTCATATATTCATTCATTACACACAGACTGATATATTTCAAATGTTTATTTCTTCTAATGTTGATGATTATAACTGACAACTAATGAAAACCCTAAATTCGATATCTCAGAAAATTAGAATATTACTTAAGACCAATAAAAAAAAATATATATATATTTTTTAGAAATGTTGACCAACTTAAAAGTATGAACATGAAAAGTATGAGCATTTACAGCATCAATACTTAGTTGTTGCTCTTTTTGCCTGGATTACTGCAGCAATGTGGTGTGGCATGGAGTCCATCAGTCTGTGTCACTGCTCAGGTGTTCTGAGAGCCCAGGTTGCTCTGATAGTGGCCTTCAGCTCTTCTGAATTGTTGGGTCTGATGTATCGCATCTTCTTCACAATACAGTACTCCATAGATTTTCTGTGGAGTTACGGTCAGGCGAGTTTGCTGGTCAGTTAAGAACAGGGATACCATGGTCCTTAAACCAAGTACTTGTAGCTTTGGCACGGTGTGCAGGTGCCAAGTCCTGTTGGAAAATTTAATCTGCAAGAATAACCTGGGCTCATATGAGCAGTGGCACAGACTGATCGACTCCATGCCACGACGCATTGCTGCAGTAATCCAGATAAAAGGAATCCCAACAAAGTATTGATGCTGTACATGGTCATTAGGGGTGTAACGATACGCTAAAATCACATTTCGGTTCGGTTCAACTACAAGGAGGGCTCGGTTCGGTTTATTTTTGGTTTATTTTCGGTACAAAAAAAAAAAGACAAAATAAAGACTTACAAAATGTTTATTTTGAAAATGTGCCAAAAATATGTTTGTATTGTATTCTAGTAATAAATAAAAGTGACCCATTTGGATGTATGATATTTTAAATAAACAGCACTCTACAATAAATAAACTATATTAACAATAATAAAAATCTTAATAAATACAATAACAGTCAGAACCAGAACAATAAGCAGCAACAGACTGTTTACAATCTAACTAATCAAGTTTTTGTCCAGTTGCAGCAGTGTGGCTGTATTTGTCCTCATTACTCACAACTAGGGGTGTAACGATACACAAAACTCACGAGACGAGACGAGAAAATCACAGATCTCGCGAGAACGAGACGAGATTTTAACATTAGTTCAAGAAAACTTCAAAGATCGGTTTTATGCCGCAAAAAGGCTTTTATTCTGTTTTAACATGTATTACAAACATAATAATAATAATAATAATGAATTCAATTTATAACGCACTTTTCATTAATGAAAATCTCAAAGTGCTACAAGGTGCAACAGAAATTAAATGTCAATAAAACAAGTAATAAAACAAGTAAAATCAATAACAGTATCAACTAAGATCAAAAGTAGAATCATGAGGAGGCAGAGTATGCTCGGTTGAAAAGAAAGGTCTTCAAGCCGCTCTTAAAGTCAACCACAGACTGTGGGACCCTCAGACAGTCAGGAAGAGAGTTCCACAGGCGGGGGGCAGCCACACTGAAAGCCCGGTCTCCCATGGTCCTTAATTTGGTTCTCGGAATGTGAAGGAGATTACTGTTCTGTGACCGCAGCGACCGGGTGGATGAGTGTGGAATAAGAATATCCTTCAGATAATCTGGTGAAGCTCCATGTAAGCATTGATGTGTAATGAGAGCAGTTTTGTACTGAATTCTGTAGGCGACAGGAAGCCAATGAAGGTTATGAAGAATGGGCGTAATATGTTCAAATTTACGAACTCGCAACAAGATCCTTGCTGCACTGTTTTGAATATACTGAAGTTTCTGAAGGTTTTTGCCAGGGATTCCAATAAACAGGGAGTTGCAGTAGTCGAGCCTGGAGGAGACAAAAGCATGGACGAGCTTCTCAGCATCGGAAAAAGTTAGGGATGGGCGAAGTCTAGAGATGTTTCGAAGATGGAAGAAGCAAGTTTTAAACAGAAGCTTAATGTGATTTTCAAATGTAAGATTGGAGTCCATTTTTATTCCAAGATTAGTAACAGAGGTGGAGAGGGGGATGTCTTGTCCAGAAAAGGAAAGTGTTGTTATAGTAGATGTCTGTACCTGGTGAGGGGTGCCAATCAGTATGGCCTCGGTCTTGGAGCAGTTTAATTGAAGAAAGTTCTGATTCATCCATGCCCTAATTGCCTCCAGGCAGGCAGAGAGGGCAGTGAGTGAAGATGGAGATGACAAGGTGGAAGATGAGGATGCTCCAGTCCTGATGTAAAGCTGTGTATCGTCGGCATAACAGTGAAAAGAAATGTTGAACTGATTAATAATTTGACCTAAAGGCAGCATGTAAAGGGAAAACAACAGGGGCCCCAGAACCGACCCCTGAGGGACACCACAGGAGACAGAGACTGTCTGGGACGTGGCGTTGCCAAGACTAACACATTCCAGCCTATTGGAGAGGAAAGATTTAAACCAGTCCAGGACGGTGTCACAGAGACCGACCTCCACATGAAGACGGTGGAGGAGGATACTATGGTCCACAGTGTCGAAGGCTGCAGTGAGGTCAAGGAGGACAAGGATGGAGGGAGAACCAGTGTCAGCAGCCAAGAGGACATCATTAGTAACCCTCAGCAGTGCAGTCTCAGTACTGTGAGCTGCCCTGAATCCAGACTGGAACTTCTCATACAGGGAGTGTTGTTGTAAGTGATCCTGCAGCTGAGCAGCAACAGCTTTTTCCAGCACTTTAGACAGAAAAGGGAGGTGTGAAATTGGGCGGTAATTAGAAAAAATGTCTGGATCCAAATTAGATTTTTTCAGAAGAGGCCTAATGATGGCAGTTTTTAGAGGCAGTGGAACATGACCAGATTGAAGAGACTGATTTATTATTTGAGTGATAAGTGGGCCTATTGCAGAGTGATTGGATTTTATGAGAGACGAGGGGAAAGGATCCAGGGCGCAGGATGAAGGCTTCATTTTCTTGATGATGGCCTCCACCTCACTCTGAACAACTTCGTCAAAGCTGTTAAGGGTCCCAGAATGCAGACGGGTAGATGGCACACTGAGAACAGGGAGGTTGTGGAGCTGAGATCTGATAGTGTCAATTTTGGTTTTAAAAGATGAAAGAAACAGCTCGCATTTTTGAGCAGAGTCCTCAAGAGTTTGCTTAATGGGATTAAGCAGACGAGTTATTGTGGAGAAGAGCTGTTTAGAGTTTCCAGGGCAGGTGTTGATGATGTTAGAATAATATTTGGAGCGTGCTTCTTTAAGAGAATAGGCGTACGCCTTCTGATGTTCTTTATATGCCTGCTTATGCACAGAGAGACCAGATGATTTTACACGTCTCTCAATAGCACGGCCAGTTGCCTTCATCTTGCGCAGCTCATCAGTGTACCAAGGGGCTGAACGCGAGAAAGACACCAGTCTTGTCTTCAAGGGGGCGTGTAGGTCCAGGAGCTCCCGAAGAGATTGGTTGTAGTAATCCACAGAGTCATCTGCAGAAGGATGATTGACAGCGGTCAGGGTGTGAAGATCAGCAGACAGAGCATCAAGGGAAATGTTTTTAAGGTCACGGAACTGGATGGGTCGTTTTGGGTTTGAAGCAGGCGAAGATGAAGGCACTTCCAGGGAGATGACCCTGTGGTCTGAGACACCCAGGTCATATACAGATAAGTTATTGATGAGTACAGTGTCAGTAATCACCAAATCCAGAGTATGCCCCCTGCTGTGCGTAGGGGCGTCAACATGTTGAGTGAGATTAAGAGAGTCCAAAAGAGACTTAAAATCTGTTGCCAGAGGTGAAGAGGAATTGTCCACGTGGATATTCAAGTCGCCAAGAAAAATAGTCTTCACAGGGGAGGTGCAGAAAAAAGTGAGGAGGTCATGTATCTCTGAGTTAAATGAAACATGCGGTTTGGGAGGTCTATAAATTAATATAACATTCATCAGGAGTGGTGCTTTGAAGCTGAAAGCCAGACATTCAAAAGAAGAAAAATCCTGAGAAACCAGATGCGACAGCCTTAAACTACTGCGGTAGATTACAGCCAGACCACCACCGCGGCCAGTGCTGCGGGCTCTCTGCAGATAGCTGTATCCAGATGGACAAGCTTCATTCAAAGAACTGTACACATCCGGTCTATGCCAAGTTTCTGTGAGGCACATGAGGTCCAAATTCTTCTCCAAAATGTGATCATGAATTAGACAAGATTTGTTTGAAAGTGATTGAACATTAAAAAGTTCTATTTTAATACTAGTATTAATACAAACCCAACTGATGTCTTCATTTTACTGATTGAATCTCCTTGGACCTTAGAACGTTCAACTTTGTTAAAAAAAATAGATATTCACGCAGGACTTTCCACATAAATATCCGCATCAGCGCTGAATCTGCAGCCGTCACTCACCAGTGTTGCCAGATTGGGCGGTTCACCGCGATTTTCCTTCTGCCTTTTGCGGGTAAAGAGTGCTTTGGGTGGGTGGGACTCTATCTGGCAACACCGGTCACACCGGTGTTTACACGCGTGTCTTTACATTCGGGGCAGCGTCGGCAGCCCCGGGACCCTCCATCAATGTAGAGGCGTCTCGTCTGCGGCACTGGGACCCTCCATCAGTAGTTGGGGCGTCTTCTATAGCAACTTCATCCGGCGAAGCCATGCTGTCCGTGACGCTGACTTGCTAGGGGCTCTGCTAGCGCTAGCATTAGCATCTCGCGAGACGTTACCTCTCAACGAGAGATATCGCGGGAGTTTAATATCGCGAGATCTCGTACAACGAGATCTCGTTACATGCCTACTCACAACCAGAGTTCAGTTCAGTCATCACACACTTCTTAGCTGCAGCAGGTGATCTCTGGTGGATTTCCCTGAAGTGGAAGAGACATGCTACCTCTGTAACTGGAAATACTGGAAATAAAACAGAGGTAAAAAAAAAAGTTAATAAGATTATGATTTTAAATAATAATAAATTATAAATAATAATTATAATAAAAGAACAATACCTTATTGGAATCCCTGGCAAAAATCTTCAGAAGCTTCAATATATTCAAAACAGTGCAGCAAGGATTTTATTGAGAGTTTGTAAATTTGAACATATTACACCCATTCTCCATAACCTCCATTGGCTTCCTGTCACCTACAGAATTCAGTACAAAACTGCTCTCATTACACATCAATGCTTACACGGAACTTCACCTGACTATCTAAAGGACATTCTTGCACCATATTCATCCACCAGGTCTCTACGATCACAGAACAGTAATCTACTTCACATTCCACTAACCAAATTAAGGACCATGGGAGACCGGGCATTCTGTGTGGCTGCCTCCCGCCTATGGAACTCCCTCCCTGACTACCTGAGAGCTCCACAGTCACTGGTTGACTTTAAAAGCGGTTTAAAGACTTTTCTTTTTAAGCAAGCCTATTCTGCCTCCACATGATTTTATCTTTGATCTTGGTTGATAGTATTATTGATTTTACTTGATTTTATCACTTGTTTTAATTATTTATTTATTTTTAAGCAGGCCTATTCTGCCTCCACATGATTCTGTCTTTAATCTTAGTTGATATCATTATTGATTTTATTTGATTTTATCACTTGTTTTATTGTTGTAGCACTTTGAGATTTTTATTAATGAAAAGTGCGGTATAAATTGAATTTATTATTACCTCTTGAACGGTTGAATCTCCCACTCATCATCAGGGCAGGGCTTAAATCAGCCCCAGGACTTGTTCACAATCAGTTTTAGTTTTTTCATAAAGAGCTGAACTTTTTGACTGAAGTGTTGACGTGATGGATGTCTCATAGCAAGGATCAACTGCGCATAAAAAACATTCAGACTAGATTCAGATCTTTAAAAACTCATACAGTTTGTGTTATTGCTCTGGACCGCTCTGATTACCTGATAAAAGTTGTTTAAATGCAGCTGCTTTTAGCGGTGTTTCTGCAACAGCTGATGTTTCTGTTCACATTCCGATGACGTAGTTTCCAGCGCGCGCAGAGAGCTGCGTCACTCACGCAGCTGCTGCAGAGTCTTCATGAATGTCCACACAAGCTGCGTGTGCGCTCGTCTTTTAACAAGAAAGCCATAACGTTCACAAACAGGAGACCAGAGCGAGCAGCTAATGGCTAATAATGCTGCGCGTGCGTCGCGATAATAGCTCCGTGCTGAAACGCGCCCAGGAAATTTTGTTCCGCGGCGCATATATTAACGTTCAATGAGTGAAAAAAATAACCGAAACGGTACGCAGGTGGACCGAACCGAACGTGCTGTACCGAAACGGTTCGGTAAATCCATTACAACCGTTACATGCCTAATGGCCATACTTTTCATGCTCATAGTTTTCATGTTCATACTTTTCATGTTCATACTTTTTAGTTGGCCAACATTTCTAAAAATCCTATTTTTTCCCCAGTGGTCTTAAGTAATATCCCAATTTTCTGAGATACTGAATTTAGGGTTTTCATTAGTTATAACCATCAACATTAAAAGAAATAAACACTTGAACTATATCAGTCTGTGTGTAATGAATTAATATAATATACAAGTTTCACTGTTTGAATGGATTTACTGAAATAAAACTATTAGAAAAGGACATTAAATAATAAAGTCAAACTGTTATAAAGCATTTGATTCTGATAATCTCTTTCATTCTTTTTAGGATGAGCCAGAGCTGATGGAGATGTTGCAGTGGCCCTTGTTACCATCACCAGTGACCATGACACAAATCCAGTTCACTGCGAGCATGAACTTTGTTACCAGCCTGTGAAAGTTGGAATGTTCACTGAAAGTGACATCATTGTCAGCTGTCCCAGATGTGTGGATGCCTTCCTGCTGTTTGGGCTCACCTCAGGTATCTCAAAGCACTTACAAACACTTTTGAATGTGTTCAGAAGATTTTACCTGGTCTAGAAGATGGTAAACTGTCAGCCAGGTTACAAACTCTCAAGAATGACTTGATGAAGAGTTGTATTTAATGCATCTCCCCTGGAGTTCAAAGCTTGTTTGTTTTTTTGTTTCAAAATGATTCTTTAAAAGCTGCTCTGTAGGTGTTTAGCCCATATGACCAAATACACAAATGGACCAGTGTCCTTGTTTGATGTTAAAGAGAAACTATTGTGAGTTGTGCCCATTTAGAACTGGTTTTATGGTTAATGTAACACGTTTTACTTT
>JBBPBX010013698.1:0-34301 GCA_038048925.1 Garcialebias charrua
TCCCACAGGCCAAAAAGGCCCAATAGGACTCCTTCAGCCTGACAGCATCCCTCACCGCCGGTGTCCACCACCGGGTTCGAGGGTTGCCACCACGACAGGCACCAACAACCTTGCGGCCACAACTCTGATAAGCTGCCTCGACAATAGAGGCGCGGAACATGGTCCACTCGGACTCAATGTCCCCCGCCTCCCTCGGAACGTGTTCAAAGCTCTCCCGGAGGTGGGAGTTAAAGCTCCGTCTTACGGGAGACTCTGCCAGACGTTCCCAGCAGACCCTCACAATACGTTTGGGTCTGCCAGGTCTGACCGGCATCCTCCCCCACCATCGGAGCCAACTCACCACCAGGTAGTGGTCAGTGGACAGCTCCGTCCCTCTCTTCACCCGAGTGTCCAGGACATGCGGCCGCAGATCAGATGAGACGACAACAAAGTTGATCATCGAACTGCGACCTAGGGTGTCCTGGTGCCAAGAGCACATATGGACACCCTTATGCCTGAACATGGTGTTCGTTATGGACAATCCATGACGAGCACAGAAGTCCAATAACAGAACACCACTCTGGTTCAGATCAGGGGGGCCGTTCCTCCCAACCACACCCCTCCAGGTCTCACTGTCATTGCCCACGTGAGCGTTGAAGTCCCCCAGTAGAACAAGGGAGTCCCCAGGAGGCGCACTCTCCAATACCCCCTCCAAGGACTCCAAAAAGGGTGGGTAATCTGCGCTGCCGTTTGGCGCATAGGCACAAACAACAGTCAGAGCCCGTCCCCCCACACGTAGGCGAAGGGAGGCTACCCTCTCGTTCACCGGGGTGAACCCCAACGTACAGGCACCAAGATGGGGGGCAACAAGTATGCCCACTCCTGCTCGGCGCCTCTCACCAGGGGCAACTCCAGAGTAGAAGAGTGTCCAACCCCTCTCAAGGAAACTGGTTCCAGAGCCAGAGCCATGCGTTGAGGTGAGTCCGACTATTTCTAGCCGGAACCTCTCAACCTCACACACTAGCTCAGGCTCCTTCCCCACCAGAGAGGTGACATTCCATGTCCCAATGGCCAGCTTCTGTAGCCGAGGATCAGACCGCCAGGGTCCCCGCCCTCGGCCACCAATCCCACATTGCATCCGACCCCTTTGGCCCCTCCCACAGGCGGTGAGCCCATGGGAAGGGGGACCCATGTCTCCTCTTCGGGCTGTGCTTGGCCGGGCTCCATGGGTAAATGCCCAGCCACCAGGCGGTCGCCAGCGTGCCCCACCTCCGGGCCTGGCTCCAGAGTGGGACCTCGGTGACCCACGTCCGGGCAAGGGAACAGTGACTCCATTTAATTTATTCATCATAAGGGGTCTTTGGGCTGCACTTTGTCTGGTCCCTCACCTAGGACCTGTCTGCCTTGGGGACCCTACTAGGGGCGTGAAAACCCTGACAGCATAGCTCCTAGGATCATTGGGAAACTCAAACCCCTCCACCATGGTAAGGCGACAGCCCAGGAAGGAGTCCACAGTATTCTAATTTTTTTAAATCCTGTTTTCATGGGTTTCATGAGCTGGAAGCCCAAATTATGTAAAAATAAACAAATAAATACCGAACGCTAAGGACACGTCCTCAGTTAAAGATTTATAACATGCCAGTTATAAATCCATTTCGAGCTGTAAAAAGCTTCACTTTAGTGAAATTCCTTCAAGGAATCCTTTGTCTTGAAAAGCCAAACCGGAACTGAGGTCGCTAGTTCGGTAGGTCGACGCAGATCTCATGGAAGCCGCTGGAAGGTGAACAGCTGAAGCCTGATCAACGTGAGCACAGACGGACAGTCTGTGTATGTTGAGGCTAATCTACTTTACCATAGCCGAGATGAAGAATCTTCGCAAGGTAAAGAGTCGTTGTTCCCCGCGGGCGAGAGTCTAGCTGAAGCCAACGAAGAGTGTGCTTTTCCTGGTTAAAAACACATCAAGATATTACCTCTCCTCATCCTCCATTTTCTTCCATTCTTCCTCCTAAACTTTCTCTTTACCTCCTAAGCCAGAAAACTTTAAGTTAATGTGCCTGCAGAGATAAGTTATACTAAGACCAGTTACTTGTGTTCTGTTGTACCTAGAAGTTACGGACGCGTGATTTCATCTGCTGAAGTAAATTATAGGAAATTCTGATCGATCAAGCCATGTATACCTCATCCCATTTGCTCCCCGGCGCGCTTTCTATAGCTGCCCACTGCCCCACCTGGTGGTGATTGGGTTAAATGCAGAGACAAATTTCGTCTTGTATGGAAACATACACAGATGACAAAATGTGACATTGTTATTATTATTATATATGTTGTGATGTAATTTAATGATTTGTTAATTAAACGATTCAGCTCTACTGTTTCAACATAATCTAATGTTTCATGCTTTTACATCTCATCACCTAGTCACACAATTATAATATACGGTAATCTGAAAAAGTGAGAACCCGTGAATTATTGATGTATTTTTGTGTCAGTCTAAACCCTGCTCAAATTTACATCTACAGGTAAGTATGTACGGTATAGGTAAATCAGTAAAACTGATCCCCTGCCTATATTATTACACATATATACACATACATATACACATATACATATACACATATACACATACACACACACACACACACACACACACACACATACCATATTTTCCGCCTGATAACTCGCACCTTTCTATAAGTCGCTTTGTCCAATTATTGGCAATAAATTGGAAAAATCCATAAACATGTCGCACTTTTATTTAAGTCACATCTATTATGCGTCACCGCTATGCGACGCGTCAGCGTGTCATTTGCCCTGCTGAAAATGGCGGCCACAGAAGCATGCACGGAAGGACTTTTAACAAGATTAACACGGTAAAAACAATTGTTTGTCTGCTGAAAATTATAGCAAAGATGTGTCTTAGCTTAACCGTTCCTTAATAAATTCACGTAATGGTCAAATCTGCTGGATTTAAATCGTTTCGCTTTGACGTCTTCCAAACGGTCGCGCGCTGCGAAAATAAATTATTAATAAATCTAATTTTATCTCAAACAACTCCAACAGCTAATAGTTTGTAAATGACCACAAAGTAATTACTTTCTGTAAGTTTAAAGAAAATCTGCAGAGTGGTTTATGAGCTATTTGCTAAAATGTACACGGAAAAAAAACGTAGCTAACCACTGCACATTTACAAAGCTAAAACATTGAATTTTATCTCAAACAATTCCAACAGCTAACAGTTTGTAAATGAACACCAAATAATTACTTTCTGTAAGTTTAAAGAAAATCTGCCGTGTGGTTTATGAGCTATTTTGCTAAGAATCACTGAGCTAACAGTAGTTTATACCTCCAGAACAGGAGTCCGGGCTGCGACAGAGTGTGTCCGACCAGAGGAGGCTGCCGTCGGACACATGAGGTGGGAACAGTCGGTGTACCCTAGCCGACAAAAGTGGTACTGCACCCCTAGCGGCCAAAAGTGGTACTGCACCATTTTTTGCCAAAATGAATAACGGTCATTTCTGAGCCAAAAATTGGTCTAAAAATATGGGAAAAATCCATAAACAAGTCTCACCTCTCTATAAGTCGCAGGGCATGCAAATTAGGCAAAAAGGTGTGACTTATAGACCGGATAATACAATATATACACACACACACACACACATACACATACATACCGTATTTTTCGGAGTATAGGTCGCACCTTTTTATCATTTTTTCATGGCCTGCGACCTATACTCAGGTGCGACCTATATGTGGCTTTTTATAAAATAAGCTGATTTGTAATCATTTATTAACAAAAATTAAACTGAGACACACTCTTACAATAATGTCAGCTAACAAATATATATTTTTAGGTGTTTATCCTGCTAAAATTATTCATTTATTAAAGAAAAGTTCAGCTCAGACACATATTTGCTATAATTTTTTATCAAACAATTAATTGTTTTTAAGTGTTAATCTTCTTAAAAGCCTTGCTGTGCGCTCCTGTGGAAGAGACATTTGCAGCAGAGCTAAACACGGTCCACATTTTGACGTAGGTGTGACCTATACTCAGGTGCGACCTACATATGGATTTTTCCAATTCTTTGGCAATAATTGGACAATGCGACCTATACGTACTCGGGTGCGACCTATACTCCGAAAAATACGGTATATATAAAGGCGTTTTAAACCCCGCTCACACTCTTGCAATATTCTAAACAAAGTTTTTAAACTCTAAATACTTTAAACGAGCACAGCATGTCATGATTTCAGCTCCCTGCCTCCTCAGCTCTTTGCACCTGCAAGCGCTCTTGGCCATGCTCACTTCTCCACTCTGCATAGAGAACAGCTGATCAGCTGCAGCAGGAGGTTTATCCTGCAGCTCTGGGCTGGACAAATGTGCAGCAGGTGCTACATAATTTTAAATAAAAATTCCATGCCGATCGTGAGGCTCATCCATCAATCAGCCACTTGTGTCTCATGTCAAATCTTATTTTGAAAAACCACAATAGAGCAAGTTTGCGATAAACGCACTGCAAAGTAGCAAGGGACATACAGAAACTACTTCTCTATTTTCAGGCCAAAACCCCAAAACCACCCGCTCCAAATATTTGGTGTCTTTGTTCACCTGAAAGGACCTCTCCATGGCGATGGCAAAGTAGTACTCTCTGCGGGGGTACCTGCGCTCGCAGATAAACACCTGGTTGCAGATGCGACCCGCCTCCCCCGTCTGTTTGGTGTACAGTTTTCTACCAATCATCTGAGACGAAATGTCTCGGGCCTCCTCTGGTCTGGGAGTGGAAAAGAGAAAAAAATTATGAAGAGGTTCAACTGAGGCAAAACAAACTTTTAAAATTGAAATGAAAAAATAAAGTCTCCTTTTCTATAGAGATTAAGTTTCAGTTTCAGAGTCACAGCAGGAAAACATGTTTTTACCTATTCATTTATTTTTAACAGACACAACCCCTCACAGAGGCAGAGAGGAAAACAAACCACTGTAACTAGTGAGGAGGCTCTAACGTCGTGCAGAAATGTACGAGTTTCAACTGGTGACAGCCAAAAGCATCAACAGAATGAATAGAAATATTTGGGCTATTTAATTAGTGAACGGTGCGCTACAGGCCACGCGATGAACAAAAACATAGAGAAACTCCAGAACTGAAACGTATCTCGCTCTTTTGTTAATAAAACTAAATACAAACAAAACCTGTGTTTCAGTACCTCTGACCTAGAAGTGATGTAAAAATAACAGTAAGTCCTAATAATGTAAAAACACTTCAATAAGCTGTTCAACAGTCACACTAAAGCTTCTGTTAGTGCACTGTAGGTGGTCAGGGAAAATGATGCTTGAAATCAGGGATTTAGAATAATACCAACACTTTCCACGAAGCGTTTAAACACGTGACTTATCATCCATATGGCTTTCCATAACTCCACGTCTCAGGCAGGACTTAAAGCTCCTGCCTTTTATCTGAACAGCCATTCTTACTTTGTGTTTTAGTTTCTTCCTAGACTCCTTTTCTGTTTCAGCCATTAGAGAAAAGCAGTAAAATCAACATGCACCTGCTTCTAGATGAGCATATGATTGTCTGTTTTCATCTGACGGCACACACCACACCCTGATGTCAGTTAGGCATTATTAGGTAGTATTTGGCTTGTGGTTCTGGTTTTACACTCCAGTTCAACAGAAGATGATCATGTACTGGTTTGTCAATGTGGAAGAAAAAGTGTTTGAGAAATGTCACACGGTTTGTGTGATCTCTAACAGTAAATCTCCCCACACTGCATCTGCTTGGAACAAGTGTGCTTGTTGTTCAAATGGTCAGAAATGATTGAATGAAGAACTGAAACCTTCAGGATGAAAACTCTTGTGTTACATCTACCAGAACAGAACATTTTTGTTTTTACCAGCAGTCTGGTTGTGATTGTTATTGATGCCAATGGCTGGGTAACTTACGAGTAGACGATTCTGACTCCTCCCTTCAGTCCACCTTCAAATGTCCCTTTTCCTCTGCCTCCAGCCAGCACCTGAGCTTTCACCACCAGGTCTTTTGAGCCTAACACACACACACACACACACACACACACACACACATTGTGTCTCAGTAGGGCTGCGCGATATGGACCAAAATTAATATCTCAATATTTTAAGAAAAATGGTGATGTACGATATATATCTCAATTTATTTTTCTTTACATAAAGTAGTAACAAAAAATATTTCTGAGTCAAAGCTTTGTGACACAGCTTAACAAAGCTGTAACTGTACAAAATAAATGTCTAAAAAAAAAAAAGTTTTTACCTGCATAATAAAAACCAAAAACAGCTGAATCACTTCAAATGTAAACACAACACTTACAGATCAAACAATGAAAGAATGACTTGATCTTTAAAAAGTCTGATTCTAATGAATTGTTTGTTTGTTTAGTTTTTTGAATGTCCAGAGGACCAGAATTACATTTTTTTAGATTTTTCTACCTGGATTATTGAGCATGCATCAGGAAATCCATCCGCCATTTTTCTCTACTGCCTGCCATTAGCGATAACTCCAGGAGTGTATCTTGTACGTATTTTGAAGATATAAAAAACAATAATGTCAAAGCCGTGGTCAAATGCAGAAGTGCAGGCGTTGTTGTGCTTGGTAAATGTATTTTATCCAGAACGTATTGCAGCACGCCTCCACGCCTCCTGCCTTCTGCCCTGCTCCATCAGCACAGTCTACACCTGCTCCATCAGCAGAGTCTACACCTGCTCCATCAGCAGAGTCTACACCTGCTCCATCAGCAGAGTCTACACCTGCTCCATCAACAGAGTCTACACCTGCTCCATCAGCAGAGTCTACACCTGCTCCATCAGCAGAGTCTACACCTGCTCCATCAGCAGAGTCTACACCTGCTCCATCAGCACAGTCTACACCTGCTCCATCAGCACAGTCTACACCTGCTCCATCAGCAGAGTCTACACCTGCTCCATCAGCACAGTCTACACCTGCTCCATCAGCAGAGTCTACACCTGCTCCATCAGCACAGTCTACACCTGCTCCATCAGCAGAGTCTACACCTGCTCCATCAGCAGAGTCTACACCTGCTCCATCAGCAGAGTCTACACCTGCTCCATCAGCACAGTCTACACCTGCTCCATCAGCAGAGTCTACACCTGCTCCATCAGCAGAGTCTACACCTGCTCCATCAGCACAGTCTACACCTGCTCCATCAGCAAGTCTACACCTGCTCCATCAGCACAGTCTACACCTGCTCCATCAGCAGAGTCTACACCTGCTCCATCAGCAGAGTCTACACCTGCTCCATCAGCACAGTCTACACCTGCTCCATCAGCAGAGTCTACACCTGCTCCATCAGCACAGTCTACACCTGCTCCATCAGCACAGTCTACACCTGCTCCATCAGCACAGTCTACACCTGCTCCATCAGCAAGTCTACACCTGCTCCATCAGCAGAGTCTACACCTGCTCCATCAGCAGAGTCTACACCTGCTCCATCAGCAGAGTCTACACCTGCTCCATCAGCAGAGTCTACACCTGCTCCATCAGCACAGTCTACACCTGCTCCATCAGCACAGTCTACACCTGCTCCATCAGCACAGTCTACACCTGCTCCATCAGCAGAGTCTACACCTGCTCCATCAGCACAGTCTACACCTGCTCCATCAGCAGAGTCTACACCTGCTCCATCAGCAGAGTCTACACCTGCTCCATCAGCAGAGTCTACACCTGCTCCATCAGCAGAGTCTACACCTGCTCCATCAGCAGAGTCTACACCTGCTCCATCAGCAGAGTCTACACCTGCTCCATCAGCAGAGTCTACACCTGCTCCATCAGCAGAGTCTACACCTGCTCCATCAGCAGAGTCTACACCTGCTCCATCAGCAGAGTCTACACCTGCTCCATCAGCAGAGTCTACACCTGCTCCATCAGCACAGTCTACACCTGCTCCATCAGCACAGTCTACACCTGCTCCATCAGCAGAGTCTACACCTGCTCCATCAGCACAGTCTACACCTGCTCCATCAGCACAGTCTACACCTGCTCCATCAGCACAGTCTACACCTGCTCCATCAGCACAGTCTACACCTGCTCCATCAGCACAGTCTACACCTGCTCCATCAGCACAGTCTACACCTGCTCCATCAGCACAGTCTACACCTGCTCCATCAGCACAGTCTACACCTGCTCCATCAGCACAGTCTACACCTGCTCCATCAGCACAGTCTACACCTGCTCCATCAGCACAGTCTACACCTGCTCCATCAGCACAGTCTACACCTGCTCCATCAGCACAGTCTACACCTGCTCCATCAGCACAGTCTACACCTGCTCCATCAGCACAGTCTACACCTGCTCCATCAGCACAGTCTACACCTGCTCCATCAGCACAGTCTACACCTGCTCCATCAGCACAGTCTACACCTGCTCCATCAGCACAGTCTACACCTGCTCCATCAGCACAGTCTACACCTGCTCCATCAGCACAGTCTACACCTGCTCCATCAGCACAGTCTACACCTGCTCCATCAGCAGAGTCTACACCTGCTCCATCAGCACAGTCTACACCTGCTCCATCAGCAGAGTCTACACCTGCTCCATCAGCAGAGTCTACACCTGCTCCATCAGCACAGTCTACACCTGCTCCATCAGCAGAGTCTACACCTGCTCCATCAGCAGAGTCTACACCTGCTCCATCAGCAGAGTCTACACCTGCTCCATCAGCAGAGTCTACACCTGCTCCATCAGCACAGTCTACACCTGCTCCATCAGCAGAGTCTACACCTGCTCCATCAGCAGAGTCTACACCTGCTCCATCAGCACAGTCTACACCTGCTCCATCAGCACAGTCTACACCTGCTCCATCAGCACAGTCTACACCTGCTCCATCAGCAGAGTCTACACCTGCTCCATCAGCAGAGTCTACACCTGCTCCATCAGCAGAGTCTACACCTGCTCCATCAGCACAGTCTACACCTGCTCCATCAGCAGAGTCTACACCTGCTCCATCAGCAGAGTCTACACCTGCTCCATCAGCACAGTCTACACCTGCTCCATCAGCACAGTCTACACCTGCTCCATCAGCAGAGTCTACACCTGCTCCATCAGCAGAGTCTACACCTGCTCCATCAGCACAGTCTACACCTGCTCCATCAGCACAGTCTACACCTGCTCCATCAGCACAGTCTACACCTGCTCCATCAGCAGAGTCTACACCTGCTCCATCAGCACAGTCTACACCTGCTCCATCAGCACAGTCTACACCTGCTCCATCAGCACAGTCTACACCTGCTCCATCAGCAGAGTCTACACCTGCTCCATCAGCACAGTCTACACCTGCTCCATCAGCAGAGTCTACACCTGCTCCATCAGCAGAGTCTACACCTGCTCCATCAGCAGAGTCTACACCTGCTCCATCAGCACAGTCTACACCTGCTCCATCAGCAGAGTCTACACCTGCTCCATCAGCAGAGTCTACACCTGCTCCATCAGCAGAGTCTACACCTGCTCCATCAGCAGAGTCTACACCTGCTCCATCAGCAGAGTCTACACCTGCTCCATCAGCAGAGTCTACACCTGCTCCATCAGCACAGTCTACACCTGCTCCATCAGCAGAGTCTACACCTGCTCCATCAGCAGAGTCTACACCTGCTCCATCAGCAGAGTCTACACCTGCTCCATCAGCAGAGTCTACACCTGCTCCATCAGCAGAGTCTACACCTGCTCCATCAGCAGAGTCTACACCTGCTCCATCAGCAGAGTCTACACCTGCTCCATCAGCAGAGTCTACACCTGCTCCATCAGCAGAGTCTACACCTGCTCCATCAGCAGAGTCTACACCTGCTCCATCAGCAGAGTCTACACCTGCTCCATCAGCAGAGTCTACACCTGCTCCATCAGCACAGTCTACACCTGCTCCATCAGCAGAGTCTACACCTGCTCCATCAGCAGAGTCTACACCTGCTCCATCAGCAGAGTCTACACCTGCTCCATCAGCAGAGTCTACACCTGCTCCATCAGCAGAGTCTACACCTGCTCCATCAGCAGAGTCTACACCTGCTCCATCAGCAGAGTCTACACCTGCTCCATCAGCAGAGTCTACACCTGCTCCATCAGCAGAGTCTACACCTGCTCCATCAGCAGAGTCTACACCTGCTCCATCAGCAGAGTCTACACCTGCTCCATCAGCAGAGTCTACACCTGCTCCATCAGCAGAGTCTACACCTGCTCCATCAGCAGAGTCTACACCTGCTCCATCAGCAGAGTCTACACCTGCTCCATCAGCACAGTCTACACCTGCTCCATCAGCAGAGTCTACACCTGCTCCATCAGCACAGTCTACACCTGCTCCATCAGCACAGTCTACACCTGCTCCATCAGCACAGTCTACACCTGCTCCATCAGCAGAGTCTACACCTGCTCCATCAGCACAGTCTACACCTGCTCCATCAGCACAGTCTACACCTGCTCCATCAGCACAGTCTACACCTGCTCCATCAGCAGAGTCTACACCTGCTCCATCAGCACAGTCTACACCTGCTCCATCAGCACAGTCTACACCTGCTCCATCAGCAGAGTCTACACCTGCTCCATCAGCAGAGTCTACACCTGCTCCATCAGCAGAGTCTACACCTGCTCCATCAGCAGAGTCTACACCTGCTCCATCAGCACAGTCTACACCTGCTCCATCAGCACAGTCTACACCTGCTCCATCAGCAGAGTCTACACCTGCTCCATCAGCACAGTCTACACCTGCTCCATCAGCACAGTCTACACCTGCTCCATCAGCACAGTCTACACCTGCTCCATCAGCACAGTCTACACCTGCTCCATCAGCACAGTCTACACCTGCTCCATCAGCAGAGTCTACACCTGCTCCATCAGCAGAGTCTACACCTGCTCCATCAGCACAGTCTACACCTGCTCCATCAGCACAGTCTACACCTGCTCCATCAGCACAGTCTACACCTGCTCCATCAGCACAGTCTACACCTGCTCCATCAGCACAGTCTACACCTGCTCCATCAGCAGAGTCTACACCTGCTCCATCAGCACAGTCTACACCTGCTCCATCAGCAGAGTCTACACCTGCTCCATCAGCAGAGTCTACACCTGCTCCATCAGCACAGTCTACACCTGCTCCATCAGCACAGTCTACACCTGCTCCATCAGCAGAGTCTACACCTGCTCCATCAGCAGAGTCTACACCTGCTCCATCAGCAGAGTCTACACCTGCTCCATCAGCAGAGTCTACACCTGCTCCATCAGCAGAGTCTACACCTGCTCCATCAGCACAGTCTACACCTGCTCCATCAGCAGAGTCTACACCTGCTCCATCAGCACAGTCTACACCTGCTCCATCAGCACAGTCTACACCTGCTCCATCAGCACAGTCTACACCTGCTCCATCAGCACAGTCTACACCTGCTCCATCAGCACAGTCTACACCTGCTCCATCAGCACAGTCTACACCTGCTCCATCAGCACAGTCTACACCTGCTCCATCAGCACAGTCTACACCTGCTCCATCAGCACAGTCTACACCTGCTCCATCAGCACAGTCTACACCTGCTCCATCAGCACAGTCTACACCTGCTCCATCAGCACAGTCTACACCTGCTCCATCAGCAGAGTCTACACCTGCTCCATCAGCACAGTCTACACCTGCTCCATCAGCACAGTCTACACCTGCTCCATCAGCACAGTCTACACCTGCTCCATCAGCACAGTCTACACCTGCTCCATCAGCACAGTCTACACCTGCTTCATCAGCAGAGTCTACACCTGCTCCATCAGCACAGTCTACACCTGCTCCATCAGCAGAGTCTACACCTGCTCCATCAGCACAGTCTACACCTGCTCCATCAGCAGAGTCTACACCTGCTCCATCAGCAGAGTCTACACCTGCTCCATCAGCACAGTCTACACCTGCTCCATCAGCAGAGTCTACACCTGCTCCATCAGCACAGTCTACACCTGCTCCATCAGCACAGTCTACACCTGCTCCATCAGCAGAGTCTACACCTGCTCCATCAGCACAGTCTACACCTGCTCCATCAGCACAGTCTACACCTGCTCCATCAGCACAGTCTACACCTGCTCCATCAGCACAGTCTACACCTGCTCCATCAGCAGAGTCTACACCTGCTCCATCAGCAGAGTCTACACCTGCTCCATCAGCACAGTCTACACCTGCTCCATCAGCAGAGTCTACACCTGCTCCATCAGCAGAGTCTACACCTGCTCCATCAGCAGAGTCTACACCTGCTCCATCAGCAGAGTCTACACCTGCTCCATCAGCAGAGTCTACACCTGCTCCATCAGCAGAGTCTACACCTGCTCCATCAGCAGAGTCTACACCTGCTCCATCAGCAGAGTCTACACCTGCTCCATCAGCAGAGTCTACACCTGCTCCATCAGCAGAGTCTACACCTGCTCCATCAGCAGAGTCTACACCTGCTCCATCAGCAGAGTCTACACCTGCTCCATCAGCAGAGTCTACACCTGCTCCATCAGCAGAGTCTACACCTGCTCCATCAGCAGAGTCTACACCTGCTCCATCAGCAGAGTCTACACCTGCTCCATCAGCAGAGTCTACACCTGCTCCATCAGCAGAGTCTACACCTGCTCCATCAGCAGAGTCTACACCTGCTCCATGCAAGTCTACACCTGCTCCATCAGCAGAGTCTACACCTGCTCCATCAGCACAGTCTACACCTGCTCCATCAGCACAGTCTACACCTGCTCCATCAGCAGAGTCTACACCTGCTCCATCAGCACAGTCTACACCTGCTCCATCAGCACAGTCTACACCTGCTCCATCAGCAGAGTCTACACCTGCTCCATCAGCAGAGTCTACACCTGCTCCATCAGCACAGTCTACACCTGCTCCATCAGCACAGTCTACACCTGCTCCATCAGCACAGTCTACACCTGCTCCATCAGCAGAGTCTACACCTGCTCCATCAGCAGAGTCTACACCTGCTCCATCAGCACAGTCTACACCTGCTCCATCAGCACAGTCTACACCTGCTCCATCAGCAGAGTCTACACCTGCTCCATCAGCAGAGTCTACACCTGCTCCATCAGCAGAGTCTACACCTGCTCCATCAGCACAGTCTACACCTGCTCCATCAGCAGAGTCTACACCTGCTCCATCAGCACAGTCTACACCTGCTCCATCAGCACAGTCTACACCTGCTCCATCAGCACAGTCTACACCTGCTCCATCAGCACAGTCTACACCTGCTCCATCAGCACAGTCTACACCTGCTCCATCAGCACAGTCTACACCTGCTCCATCAGCACAGTCTACACCTGCTCCATCAGCACAGTCTACACCTGCTCCATCAGCACAGTCTACACCTGCTCCATCAGCAGAGTCTACACCTGCTCCATCAGCACAGTCTACACCTGCTCCATCAGCAGAGTCTACACCTGCTCCATCAGCACAGTCTACACCTGCTCCATCAGCACAGTCTACACCTGCTCCATCAGCAGAGTCTACACCTGCTCCATCAGCACAGTCTACACCTGCTCCATCAGCACAGTCTACACCTGCTCCATCAGCACAGTCTACACCTGCTCCATCAGCACAGTCTACACCTGCTCCATCAGCAGAGTCTACACCTGCTCCATCAGCAGAGTCTACACCTGCTCCATCAGCACAGTCTACACCTGCTCCATCAGCAGAGTCTACACCTGCTCCATCAGCACAGTCTACACCTGCTCCATCAGCACAGTCTACACCTGCTCCATCAGCAGAGTCTACACCTGCTCCATCAGCACAGTCTACACCTGCTCCATCAGCACAGTCTACACCTGCTCCATCAGCACAGTCTACACCTGCTCCATCAGCAGAGTCTACACCTGCTCCATCAGCAGAGTCTACACCTGCTCCATCAGCACAGTCTACACCTGCTCCATCAGCAGAGTCTACACCTGCTCCATCAGCACAGTCTACACCTGCTCCATCAGCACAGTCTACACCTGCTCCATCAGCAGAGTCTACACCTGCTCCATCAGCACAGTCTACACCTGCTCCATCAGCACAGTCTACACCTGCTCCATCAGCACAGTCTACACCTGCTCCATCAGCACAGTCTACACCTGCTCCATCAGCACAGTCTACACCTGCTCCATCAGCAGAGTCTACACCTGCTCCATCAGCACAGTCTACACCTGCTCCATCAGCACAGTCTACACCTGCTCCATCAGCACAGTCTACACCTGCTCCATCAGCACAGTCTACACCTGCTCCATCAGCACAGTCTACACCTGCTCCATCAGCACAGTCTACACCTGCTCCATCAGCACAGTCTACACCTGCTCCATCAGCACAGTCTACACCTGCTCCATCAGCAGAGTCTACACCTGCTCCATCAGCAGAGTCTACACCTGCTCCATCAGCAGAGTCTACACCTGCTCCATCAGCAGAGTCTACACCTGCTCCATCAGCACAGTCTACACCTGCTCCATCAGCAGAGTCTACACCTGCTCCATCAGCACAGTCTACACCTGCTCCATCAGCACAGTCTACACCTGCTCCATCAGCAGAGTCTACACCTGCTCCATCAGCACAGTCTACACCTGCTCCATCAGCACAGTCTACACCTGCTCCATCAGCACAGTCTACACCTGCTCCATCAGCACAGTCTACACCTGCTCCATCAGCACAGTCTACACCTGCTCCATCAGCAGAGTCTACACCTGCTCCATCAGCACAGTCTACACCTGCTTCATCAGCAGAGTCTACACCTGCTCCATCAGCACAGTCTACACCTGCTCCATCAGTAGAGTCTACACCTGCTCCATCAGTAGAGTCTACACCTGCTCCATCAGTAGAGTCTACACCTGCTCCATCAGCAGAGTCTACACCTGCTCCATCAGCAGAGTCTACACCTGCTCCATCAGCAGAGTCTACACCTGCTCCATCAGCAGAGTCTACACCTGCTCCATCAGCAGAGTCTACACCTGCTCCATCAGCAGAGTCTACACCTGCTCCATCAGCAGAGTCTACACCTGCTCCATCAGCAGAGTCTACACCTGCTCCATCAGCAGAGTCTACACCTGCTCCATCAGCAGAGTCTACACCTGCTCCATCAGCAGAGTCTACACCTGCTCCATCAGCACAGTCTACACCTGCTCCATCAGCAGAGTCTACACCTGCTCCATCAGCAGAGTCTACACCTGCTCCATCAGCAGAGTCTACACCTGCTCCATCAGCAGAGTCTACACCTGCTCCATCAGCAGAGTCTACACCTGCTCCATCAGCAGAGTCTACACCTGCTCCATCAGCAGAGTCTACACCTGCTCCATCAGCAGAGTCTACACCTGCTCCATCAGCAGAGTCTACACCTGCTCCATCAGCAGAGTCTACACCTGCTCCATCAGCAGAGTCTACACCTGCTCCATCAGCAGAGTCTACACCTGCTCCATCAGCAGAGTCTACACCTGCTCCATCAGCACAGTCTACACCTGCTCCATCAGCAGAGTCTACACCTGCTCCATCAGCAGAGTCTACACCTGCTCCATCAGCAGAGTCTACACCTGCTCCATCAGCAGAGTCTACACCTGCTCCATCAGCAGAGTCTACACCTGCTCCATCAGCAGAGTCTACACCTGCTCCATCAGCAGAGTCTACACCTGCTCCATCAGCACAGTCTACACCTGCTCCATCAGCAGAGTCTACACCTGCTCCATCAGCAGAGTCTACACCTGCTCCATCAGCAGAGTCTACACCTGCTCCATCAGCAGAGTCTACACCTGCTCCATCAGCAGAGTCTACACCTGCTCCATCAGCAGAGTCTACACCTGCTCCATCAGCAGAGTCTACACCTGCTCCATCAGCAGAGTCTACACCTGCTCCATCAGCAGAGTCTACACCTGCTCCATCAGCAGAGTCTACACCTGCTCCATCAGCAGAGTCTACACCTGCTCCATCAGCAGAGTCTACACCTGCTCCATCAGCAGAGTCTACACCTGCTCCATCAGCAGAGTCTACACCTGCTCCATCAGCAGAGTCTACACCTGCTCCATCAGCAGAGTCTACACCTGCTCCATCAGCAGAGTCTACACCTGCTCCATCAGCAGAGTCTACACCTGCTCCATCAGCAGAGTCTACACCTGCTCCATCAGCACAGTCTACACCTGCTCCATCAGCACAGTCTACACCTGCTCCATCAGCAGAGTCTACACCTGCTCCATCAGCAGAGTCTACACCTGCTCCATCAGCAGAGTCTACACCTGCTCCATCAGCAGAGTCTACACCTGCTCCATCAGCAGAGTCTACACCTGCTCCATCAGCAGAGTCTACACCTGCTCCATCAGCAGAGTCTACACCTGCTCCATCAGCAGAGTCTACACCTGCTCCATCAGCAGAGTCTACACCTGCTCCATCAGCACAGTCTACACCTGCTCCATCAGCAGAGTCTACACCTGCTCCATCAGCACAGTCTACACCTGCTCCATCAGCACAGTCTACACCTGCTCCATCAGCAGAGTCTACACCTGCTCCATCAGCACAGTCTACACCTGCTCCATCAGCACAGTCTACACCTGCTCCATCAGCACAGTCTACACCTGCTCCATCAGCACAGTCTACACCTGCTCCATCAGCACAGTCTACACCTGCTTCATCAGCAGAGTCTACACCTGCTCCATCAGCACAGTCTACACCTGCTCCATCAGCAGAGTCTACACCTGCTCCATCAGCAGAGTCTACACCTGCTCCATCAGCAGAGTCTACACCTGCTCCATCAGCAGAGTCTACACCTGCTCCATCAGCAGAGTCTACACCTGCTCCATCAGCAGAGTCTACACCTGCTCCATCAGCAGAGTCTACACCTGCTCCATCAGCAGAGTCTACACCTGCTCCATCAGCAGAGTCTACACCTGCTCCATCAGCAGAGTCTACACCTGCTCCATCAGCAGAGTCTACACCTGCTCCATCAGCAGAGTCTACACCTGCTCCATCAGCAGAGTCTACACCTGCTCCATCAGCAGAGTCTACACCTGCTCCATCAGCAGAGTCTACACCTGCTCCATCAGCAGAGTCTACACCTGCTCCATCAGCAGAGTCTACACCTGCTCCATCAGCAGAGTCTACACCTGCTCCATCAGCAGAGTCTACACCTGCTCCATCAGCAGAGTCTACACCTGCTCCATCAGCAGAGTCTACACCTGCTCCATCAGCAGAGTCTACACCTGCTCCATCAGCAGAGTCTACACCTGCTCCATCAGCAGAGTCTACACCTGCTCCATCAGCACAGTCTACACCTGCTCCATCAGCACAGTCTACACCTGCTCCATCAGCACAGTCTACACCTGCTCCATCAGCACAGTCTACACCTGCTCCATCAGCAGAGTCTACACCTGCTCCATCAGCACAGTCTACACCTGCTCCATCAGCAGAGTCTACACCTGCTCCATCAGCAGAGTCTACACCTGCTCCATCAGCAGAGTCTACACCTGCTCCATCAGCAGAGTCTACACCTGCTCCATCAGCAGAGTCTACACCTGCTCCATCAGCAGAGTCTACACCTGCTCCATCAGCAGAGTCTACACCTGCTCCATCAGCAGAGTCTACACCTGCTCCATCAGCAGAGTCTACACCTGCTCCATCAGCAGAGTCTACACCTGCTCCATCAGCAGAGTCTACACCTGCTCCATCAGCACAGTCTACACCTGCTCCATCAGCAGAGTCTACACCTGCTCCATCAGCAGAGTCTACACCTGCTCCATCAGCAGAGTCTACACCTGCTCCATCAGCACAGTCTACACCTGCTCCATCAGCACAGTCTACACCTGCTCCATCAGCAGAGTCTACACCTGCTCCATCAGCAGAGTCTACACCTGCTCCATCAGCAGAGTCTACACCTGCTCCATCAGCAGAGTCTACACCTGCTCCATCAGCAGAGTCTACACCTGCTCCATCAGCACAGTCTACACCTGCTCCATCAGCACAGTCTACACCTGCTCCATCAGCAGAGTCTACACCTGCTCCATCAGCACAGTCTACACCTGCTCCATCAGCAGAGTCTACACCTGCTCCATCAGCAGAGTCTACACCTGCTCCATCAGCAGAGTCTACACCTGCTCCATCAGCACAGTCTACACCTGCTCCATCAGCACAGTCTACACCTGCTCCATCAGCACAGTCTACACCTGCTCCATCAGCAGCAGTCTACACCTGCTCCATCAGCAGAGTCTACACCTGCTCCATCAGCACAGTCTACACCTGCTCCATCAGCACAGTCTACACCTGCTCCATCAGCAGAGTCTACACCTGCTCCATCAGCAGAGTCTACACCTGCTCCATCAGCAGAGTCTACACCTGCTCCATCAGCACAGTCTACACCTGCTCCATCAGCAGAGTCTACACCTGCTCCATCAGCAGAGTCTACACCTGCTCCATCAGCACAGTCTACACCTGCTCCATCAGCACAGTCTACACCTGCTCCATCAGCAGAGTCTACACCTGCTCCATCAGCAGAGTCTACACCTGCTCCATCAGCAGAGTCTACACCTGCTCCATCAGCACAGTCTACACCTGCTCCATCAGCACAGTCTACACCTGCTCCATCAGCAGAGTCTACACCTGCTCCATCAGCACAGTCTACACCTGCTCCATCAGCACAGTCTACACCTGCTCCATCAGCACAGTCTACACCTGCTCCATCAGCACAGTCTACACCTGCTCCATCAGCACAGTCTACACCTGCTCCATCAGTAGAGTCTACACCTGCTCCATCAGTAGAGTCTACACTGCTCCATCAGCAGAGTCTACACCTGCTCCATCAGCAGAGTCTACACCTGCTCCATCAGCACAGTCTACACCTGCTCCATCAGCAGAGTCTACACCTGCTCCATCAGCACAGTCTACACCTGCTCCATCAGCACAGTCTACACCTGCTCCATCAGCAGAGTCTACACCTGCTCCATCAGCACAGTCTACACCTGCTCCATCAGCACAGTCTACACCTGCTCCATCAGCACAGTCTACACCTGCTCCATCAGCACAGTCTACACCTGCTCCATCAGCACAGTCTACACCTGCTTCATCAGCAGAGTCTACACCTGCTCCATCAGCACAGTCTACACCTGCTTCATCAGCAGAGTCTACACCTGCTCCATCAGCACAATCTACACCTGCTCCATCAGTAGAGTCTACACCTGCTCCATCAGTAGAGTCTACACTGCTCCATCAGTAGAGTCTACACCTGCTCCATCAGTAGAGTCTACACTGCTCCATCAGCAGAGTCTACACCTGCTCCATCAGCAGAGTCTACACCTGCTCCATCAGCAGAGTCTACACCTGCTCCATCAGCAGAGTCTACACCTGCTCCATCAGCAGAGTCTACACCTGCTCCATCAGCAGAGTCTACACCTGCTCCATCAGCACAGTCTACACCTGCTCCATCAGCAGAGTCTACACCTGCTCCATCAGCACAGTCTACACCTGCTCCATCAGCAGAGTCTACACCTGCTCCATCAGCACAGTCTACACCTGCTCCATCAGCAGAGTCTACACCTGCTCCATCAGCACAGTCTACACCTGCTCCATCAGCAGAGTCTACACCTGCTCCATCAGCAGAGTCTACACCTGCTCCATCAGCACAGTCTACACCTGCTCCATCAGCACAGTCTACACCTGCTCCATCAGCACAGTCTACACCTGCTCCATCAGCAGAGTCTACACCTGCTCCATCAGCAGAGTCTACACCTGCTCCATCAGCACAGTCTACACCTGCTCCATCAGCACAGTCTACACCTGCTCCATCAGCACAGTCTACACCTGCTCCATCAGCACAGTCTACACCTGCTCCACCAGCACAGTCTACACCTGCTCCATCAGCAGAGTCTACACCTGCTCCATCAGCAGAGTCTACACCTGCTCCATCAGCACAGTCTACACCTGCTCCATCAGCAGAGTCTACACCTGCTCCATCAGCACAGTCTACACCTGCTCCATCAGCAGAGTCTACACCTGCTCCATCAGCACAGTCTACACCTGCTCCATCAGCACAGTCTACACCTGCTCCATCAGCACAGTCTACACCTGCTCCATCAGCACAGTCTACACCTGCTCCATCAGCACAGTCTACACCTGCTCCATCAGCACAGTCTACACCTGCTCCATCAGCACAGTCTACACCTGCTCCATCAGCACAGTCTACACCTGCTCCATCAGCACAGTCTACACCTGCTCCATCAGCACAATCTACACCTGCTCCATCAGCAGAGTCTACACCTGCTCCATCAGCACAGTCTACACCTGCTCCATCAGCACAGTCTACACCTGCTCCATCAGCACAGTCTACACCTGCTCCATCAGCACAGTCTACACCTGCTCCATCAGCAGAGTCTACACCTGCTCCATCAGCACAGTCTACACCTGCTCCATCAGCACAGTCTACACCTGCTCCATCAGCACAGTCTACACCTGCTCCATCAGCACAGTCTACACCTGCTCCATCAGCAGAGTCTACACCTGCTCCATCAGCACAGTCTACACCTGCTCCATCAGCACAGTCTACACCTGCTCCATCAGCACAGTCTACACCTGCTCCATCAGCACAGTCTACACCTGCTCCATCAGCACAGTCTACACCTGCTCCATCAGCACAGTCTACACCTGCTCCATCAGCACAGTCTACACCTGCTCCATCAGCACAGTCTACACCTGCTCCATCAGCACAGTCTACACCTGCTCCATCAGCAGAGTCTACACCTGCTCCATCAGCACAGTCTACACCTGCTCCATCAGCACAGTCTACACCTGCTCCATCAGCAGAGTCTACACCTGCTCCATCAGCACAGTCTACACCTGCTCCATCAGCACAGTCTACACCTGCTCCATCAGCACAGTCTACACCTGCTCCATCAGCACAGTCTACACCTGCTCCATCAGCACAGTCTACACCTGCTCCATCAGCACAGTCTACACCTGCTCCATCAGCACAGTCTACACCTGCTCCATCAGCACAGTCTACACCTGCTTCATCAGCAGAGTCTACACCTGCTCCATCAGCACAGTCTACACCTGCTCCATCAGCACAGTCTACACCTGCTCCATCAGCACAGTCTACACCTGCTCCATCAGCACAGTCTACACCTGCTCCATCAGCACAGTCTACACCTGCTCCATCAGCACAGTCTACACCTGCTCCATCAGCAGAGTCTACACCTGCTCCATCAGCACAGTCTACACCTGCTCCATCAGCACAGTCTACACCTGCTCCATCAGCACAGTCTACACCTGCTCCATCAGCACAGTCTACACCTGCTCCATCAGCACAGTCTACACCTGCTCCATCAGCACAGTCTACACCTGCTCCATCAGCACAGTCTACACCTGCTCCATCAGCACAGTCTACACCTGCTCCATCAGCACAGTCTACACCTGCTCCATCAGCACAGTCTACACCTGCTCCATCAGCACAGTCTACACCTGCTCCATCAGCACAGTCTACACCTGCTCCATCAGCACAGTCTACACCTGCTCCATCAGCACAGTCTACACCTGCTCCATCAGCACAGTCTACACCTGCTCCATCAGCAGAGTCTACACCTGCTCCATCAGCACAGTCTACACCTGCTCCATCAGCAGAGTCTACACCTGCTCCATCAGCAGAGTCTACACCTGCTCCATCAGCAGAGTCTACACCTGCTCCATCAGCAGAGTCTACACCTGCTCCATCAGTAGAGTCTACACCTGCTCCATCAGCAGAGTCTACACCTGCTCCATCAGCAGAGTCTACACCTGCTCCATCAGTAGAGTCTACACCTGCTCCATCAGCAGAGTCTACACCTGCTCCATCAGCAGAGTCTACACCTGCTCCATCAGCAGAGTCTACACCTGCTCCATCAGCAGAGTCTACACCTGCTCCATCAGCAGAGTCTACACCTGCTCCATCAGCACAGTCTACACCTGCTCCATCAGCACAGTCTACACCTGCTCCATCAGCAGAGTCTACACCTGCTCCATCAGCACAGTCTACACCTGCTCCATCAGCAGAGTCTACACCTGCTCCATCAGCACAGTCTACACCTGCTCCATCAGCAGAGTCTACACCTGCTCCATCAGCACAGTCTACACCTGCTCCATCAGCAGAGTCTACACCTGCTTCATCAGCACAGTCTACACCTGCTCCATCAGCACAGTCTACACCTGCTCCATCAGCACAGTCTACACCTGCTCCATCAGCACAGTCTACACCTGCTCCATCAGCACAGTCTACACCTGCTCCATCAGCAGAGTCTACACCTGCTCCATCAGCAGAGTCTACACCTGCTCCATCAGCAGAGTCTACACCTGCTCCATCAGCAGTCTACACCTGCTCCATCAGCAGAGTCTACACCTGCTCCATCAGCAGAGTCTACACCTGCTCCATCAGCAGAGTCTACACCTGCTCCATCAGCACAGTCTACACCTGCTCCATCAACACAGTCTACACCTGCTCCATCAGCAGAGTCTACACCTGCTCCATCAGCAGAGTCTACACCTGCTCCATCAACACAGTCTACACCTGCTCCATCAGCAGAGTCTACACCTGGGTCTTAGACAGTTGAAATCTCAGACCTAAATCTAAGACCTATAACTCAGTTTTGGATTTGATTCCGAAACGTTTTACACCGGATGGGAGCAGGGATGCCTTGTCTGTAAATTAGACTAACAAAGTTCTCTGAGCAGCCTCTTTTGTTGTTTGGGAGGTGTTGTTTGTCAATTTACATACAGTTTTGTGTCTTCTAACAGAGACCTCAAGGGAACCTCCTACTGTTAAGGTGTGATCTTTCAATTTACATGTATGTGTTACAAACCCCCTTTTGTTAAGCTGGGATGTGTCGTTTTGTCAATTTAAATAGAATGGGCATGTTAGTTAATTTGTGGTGTTATTTCAGTTTCCAATTTCATATGTTGGTGCGTGACTTGTAAGCCTGTATAAAACTTCTCGTTCTCACAGCTTCCATTCAGAATTGAAAAAGACTTCTGGACAGAAGTCGAAACGTTTTCTGCAACAAATGAAGTCCAGTTGATCCTGTATTGAATGCCTTTTTTGATTTCATCATGTCCTAGACGACTGAGAATCTTCACCAGCAAAAGAAAGTTAAATGTTAGATCCAGGATGGTGGCCCCATACTGAGAGATTGTTTTCAAAGAACAAACTGGCAGGTTTTCAGAGAAGCTGCTGAAAATGGAAGATCGCTTGATCATGACCAATACACATCCTCAGTACTGGGGTGCATTAGTACATGTACTGACACCGTCTCCACCACAAAATTTGTTAAAAACTAACCCAACAGAAAACCTTTGCTGAATGCAGAGGTTTGCACCCTACTGGCAGCCAGGAACACTACCTTCAGGTCTGGAAACTCAGAGGAGCTGAGAAGGACAAGGAAAGAGCTGGTTGCTGGCATTAAGAGGGCCAAGGCAACATATGCCCAGAGGATCGGGGGTCAGTTCACCTCACAAGACCCACGGAGCATGTGGAGGGGCATTAAATGCATAACAGATTATAAAAGCAGGAGCGAACAATGCCCCAAAGACCCATCTTTGCCAGATGCTCTCAACAAGTTCTATGCACGCTTTGAAGACACAAACAGACTACCCAGCACCAGACTCACCTCACCACCAAATGAAGAGCATCTCAGCATGACCGCAGCAGAAGTAAGGGGGTCTGTAATGAATTTCTCCTGAGATTAGACTTCCTGTATCCTGATCTACTGTAATCAGTGGTGGGAAGTAACGAAGTACAAGTACTTCGTTACTGTACTTAAGTACATTTTTCATGTATCTGTACTTTACTTAAGTAAAATTAAACAGGGGTACTTTCTACTTTTACTTCACTACATTTTGCATTAAGTATCTGTACTTTCTACTATACTACATTTCTAAAATGCGTTGCGTTACACGTTACATTGAAGTCGCATTGCGGCTTTTTTTTTGTTTTTTTTGTTCGTTAGTTTGAAAGTTACGGACGTAGAAAGTAACCAATGCAAAGCAGGCAGGTAACATTAGACCCGCCTTCAGCAAGAGCTGTGCCAGTGACGTAGACAACCTGCGTGCTCCTGCACCTCTACCTAACACACCCAAAATGGATTCCACCATGGAGAGCCAGCAAGAAGATACGCACCACCCATGGCCTTATTTAAAAAACTTCTTTGAGTTAACCGGTTCTAAAAACAACTCGTGGAGATTCCGGTGTCAACTTTGCCTCCCCCGAAACCATGAACTCCTGTCTTTCAAAAATTCGCCGTCAAATCTGAAAAAACACGTCGAGGTAAGTGAAGTTGCTAAACGCTACCTTACTTTAGCATGTGAAATTAATTTAGGTTAGTGGAGTCTTATGTAACCTTAGCCAGCTTCTTGTTCAACTGTACCTTGCTCACAAGTAAACAACTAAATTATTATAATCTTGCATGAACTGGCAACATGCATGTTGCTAACGCTGTGCTTGGCTGCTAAATAACATGAGCTGCAGTGTTTGGGTGTTTGTTGCTTGTGTGGCTAGGAACTCGTTAGCCCCAAGCTTATTCATAAGGTGATATATTATAGAATGACAGGATTAACACCGTGTTACTTTAAAGCAGTGGTCTCAAACTTATCTGTGAAAAGGTTGCTGTGGCTGCAGGTTTTTGCTCCACTTAAAGTGGACATCTGAAATGGCTGTGTGAGAAGACAGTTTAGTTCAGGGGTCTGCAACCTGTGACTCTGGAGCCACATGCAGCTCTTTGGTTCCTCTGCAGCAGCAGAACTTATATGAAGAAATGCTTTTATTATTTTTTCTGTTATCCAGATGTGACTGTTGTTGATACTAATGCTGTTGAAAATCCATGAAAATTTAACCTACACAAACTCTTCAATTATAAAATCAAACTACAGAAATACTCTGGCCACAATATAACTTTTAATTTGTAGGTTAATGCAAATGATTGTGATCAGGCTCATTTGCTGGTGAATTGTAAATAGCATGTTGATAGTAGTATATTATATGAAATATTTCATACTAACATAAATTATATTAATAAATTAAACAATATACCGGTAATTGTTTATGTAACAGGTTAAATCCTGCCGAATGTGCTTTCCTGACCGAATATGTTGGGACCATGAGCCCGGTTGCCAAGGCCCTCAACATAATGCAGGCAGAAGCAGACATCCATATGGGGTGGCTGGTGCCCACCATAACCCTCCTGACTGTGAAGCTCGACCGCCTACGACTCTCCTCTAAGTTCTGCCAGCCACTGATCGATGCCCTGCAAGGAGGAATCCAGCAGCGCTTTGGACCTATGCTTGCTGACCCTGAACTTGTTGCTGCAGCAATTCTTCTTCCAAAGTTTCGTACTTCCTGGACAAGCGATGAACACAAGCTGAAACTGGGTAAATCATTTAAACTGTTCCTCACATTGCCATCTTTTTATAAATTATAAATGCTGTAGTGTTTTCTAATGCAAAGCTCCTGATCGTCATAAAATGTTTTAAAGCAAAAACTGAATGCATTGCACAGTGTACAGCAGTGTATTATCTAATGAAATTATTAGCTGTCTCCACATCCCCATCTGTTTTTCTTATTCCACTGAGGAGCAAAATTAGTTTCTTCTCTTTATGGTCATTTCTGGTTATTGAGACACATACTTTGTTGTTTTGAAAGTACAGTGGTGTCGATTAAATCATGTGTCTCATTTAGGTAATTAGATGAATTATGTCTCCTCTGTTTGGTAATAATGATGATTGTTGTGTGTAGGCCTGAACTACATCAAGACCCACTTGGATCAGGAGTCAGTGCAGCTCCCTGGTAACAACTCAAGCTCATCAGAGGAGGAGGACTACTTTAGTGTCATGAAGGACAACATTCCAGAAAGGGCCAGACAGCTAGATGGATACTTGGCCAGCACAGTCACTACCATGGATGTTCTCAAGTCAGTCCCTGCAGTATGCTATTTGGTCCACTGACATGATTTTTCTACTATTCATCAAATTGCTCAAAATATATATATTTTATCATTTAAATATGTTCGTTTTTGCAAACAAAATGATAAATCACTTTAATTTTGCTTTAAAAGTGATTTTGAACTTCAAGCCGTGTTTAATCATGGGAAATCCGTTTACACCCGAACGCACCATCTGTGACGTAGTGTACAGAGTGAGAGGCAGAGGGCTCTCGTCTCTTTAATAGCGGACATTTTAAAACCCGACTAATTTATCAATCTATGTGAAGATTTGAGCTATTTGTCTTCATTTTGGGAAGCAGAAAATAGTTTGGGTGATGGAACAAGAAACAACAGGATCTAATTTAGGTCTGATGCTGTATCAGACTTACCTTCATGTGGAGCTGCTCACACCCGCGCACTGTGACAAGCCCAGAGCTCTGCCTCTCACTCTGGACACTACGTCACAGATGGTGCGTTCGGGTGTAAACGGATTTCCCATGATTAAACACGGCTTGAAGTTCAAAATAACTTTTAAAGCAAAATTAAAGTGATTTATCATTTTGTTTGCAAAAACTAAACTATTTAAATGATAAAATATATATATATATTTTGAGCAATTTGATGAATAGTAGAAAAATCATGTCAGTGGATCTTTAGGAGCCAAGATGGTCTAGTGGCAGGGCTTTTGACTACGGACCCGAAGGTCGCGGGTTCGCGCCCCAGCCACTACCCAGCTTGGGGTGTCTATGAGTGCACACCTATTTCTCCAGCTCCCCGGGCACTTTCGGGCTGCTCACTGCACCACCTGGTAGGTGGTTGGGTTAAATGCAGAGACGAATTTCGTCTGTGTATGGGAAACATACGCAGATGACAGGAATAGACATTATTATTATCATTATTAAACACACCCTTGCCTGCCTCAGCAGCATGTGAGACACTTTTCAGTACAGCGGGACAGATTTTCTCTCCCTAAAGAGCCAGACTGGACTCCAAAAACTTTGAAAATCAACTACTTCTAAACTTAAACAAGAAATTCTTGCCACAATGTTAAAATGTGTTCATGGGATGTTAGGACAGGAGACGAGATGTCTCCAAATGGCTCGACACTTGGGTCCAAGTTTTGAAAGTTATGTCAAGAAGTTAAAATATTGTTCACTTTTGGCTCATTACAAGGTTAACTAGACTTTTTTTGTTAACTAGCGTTGATGACAAACGAGTTGAAATGATCGTTGTCTATTTCTTTGTCAGTTGTCTAATGCCCCTTTTTTCAGGCAGACTTAAACGCGTTTACTGCAGTGAAAATGACACTGGTTTTGTTTGTGTTAAATAAAAACTTTCAAAGGTATAATCATTCCTCTTTCTTATTTTGCTTAATGCCATTTAACTCTAGGTCATCCCTGAAATTCTGATGCACAGAGTCACAAGTCCAAGTGTGAACTGTGTCAAAGAGTAAACACAATAAAAACATGTATTATCTGTAGCATTGTTCATTAAAATGGAACACTATCAATGTATTACCATTTTATTAGGTGATACATTCAGCAAATACTTTTACTTTTAATACTTTTAAGTATTTTTAAAAGCAAGTACTTTTCACTTTTACTTAAGTAAAAATATTAAGATGGTACTTCTACTTTTACTAGAGTACATTTTTGACAGTTTATTTGTACTTTTACTTAATTACAGTGCTTGAGTACTTTCTCCACCACTGCCTGTGTGGTCCTTCTTGTGTCAGCTAGGGCTTTTGCCTGAAGCCTGGTTACTAGAGCTGTCATAGGGCCGGAAATCCACGGCCCTACCCTACCCGAGCCCTTAGTTTAATTACCCAAGCCCGAGGGAGCCCGCTCATTTCCTAGAAATCACCGCCCGACCCGACCCTACCCGATTAAAAAAAAAAAGGAAGTTCAGGTGCGGCAACTTGTTCCGCCGCAGATGAGAGCAGTGTGCGGACGTGAGCGTGCACCTGACGCACGTCAGCTGGTGACATCATTTTGAGCTTGTTAAAGTTAGGCCACAGAAATAATGCAACTCTGTGCAAGTCGTGGATAATAATTTTGCGCTCCAGCACTTCTGCATGTCTGCGGCGCAGAAACGCCTGCTGCGGAGAGTCTGTGTGTGAGGACTGGCAGTGTTGCTTCAGTTTCTCATTCCAGAGACAAACCAGGTTGCGCTGCGGTTTTCACCATCTAAATTCACTCTATTAATTATTTCCTCATCAGTAAACTTACTGCCTTATATTCTTTACAAGCAGATTAAAACAATTTTATATTGTGTGCATTTTTATTTAGTTTTGTTTGTGCTGTATGATTAAAAAAAACCACATCAAAGCCCGAGCCCGACCCGGCCCGCCAATCAAACGCAAAAATATGGCCCTACCCTACCCGAAGTCGGGTAGGGCTCGGGTAGGGTAGGGCTCGGGCGAAGAAACGACACCTCTACTGGTTACCATTTGGCTGGCTGGGTGTGTCTGTTGAGACTTGTTTGTGTCAGTCAACTGGTTAACAAGATAAAGACTTTCGGGTGGGGCTGAAGCCACAGGCGCATTATATGGGGGAGGATATCTGACGGTCCGGTTTCATTGTCTTCCGATTTAACAAACATTGTTCCTGTCAGTCGAGTTTTTTGGTATTGTCGTCTGTTTTCTTTGGATTGCATAATCCGTTGTTGCCTTAGTTGTGCCTCAGTCTGCCATATTTTTTGCAAATTTAAGTTGATCTTCTAATTTCTGTTTCTTTGTACCTTTGGAAAGCATTATTTGTTCCTGGAGAATGGTAACAATCATTTTCCAGGTGTCTACTTTGAGAGTTGGATCTATTTTATACATTTTTATACATATCTTATACATATATATATATATATATGTAGCCGGGGCAGCTTGTCCCTGAAGTGCAGTGCTGCACACTTCCTCTTGCCCATATATGGAAGATGCCGTGATAGAGTGCAGCTGGTCTGTTAGGTAGACAGGTAATCAGCATTTACATTTAAAAGTAGGTTGATCGCAGAGATCAGATTCAAGGCTGATGCTGATGACTCCTGCAGAGGTATGTCTGACATTTATCATGAGGTGGATTTAGAATTTATATCTGACTCATCCACTGATTGTTGTAGGTGACAAACTGCTAGAGAGTGGCATGCAGAGCGCAGTTTACTGGTCTCACTTTAGAGAAGGTAAGGGCCGTTCCTTATGATTGTCGGGCTGGTTAATGTGTTTGTTTAACCTGATCTCTTTTGTGTGTAGGCTGGCCTGCTACTGTTTCAGTTTTGATTTATTTTTACTTTAAGTTTTTGGAAGGGTTTTAACTATTTTTTTAGTGTTAAGATACATAGACGTCTCCCACTTCTAGTGTGGTCATTTTTTAAATGATGTTTTAAATTGTGACTTTTTAATAAACTATCTAATTTTGCAGCTGTGCCTCTGTTGATTTTTACAAACTATCTGTGTAAAGAAGGGCTTAAGACCCTCCACATATGACGAAAACTGTACCTTAGGTCACAAACTGGCGTTGCTGGTAGAATTTTGTAAGACAGTGGCACATGCTTGCAGAAATTTGTTTTACTGATTTGAATAGGGCTAGAGGAGTAGTTTTTTTTGTGTTGTGTGTTTTGTTGTTGGTTGTTTTTTTTAACTGAAACAGTAGCAGGTTCGACGAGGGACACGGAGTCTGATCAATCTGTGGTGGAACATGAAAGGAACTCTAAGCTGTGGAACCATGGAGGAGCAGCTTCAGGAGCTGAAGGACATGATTCATCACCTGCAGGTGGAAAACCAGAAACTTCAAGAAAAGTTTATGACTGATCAAGACTCTTTACCTTCTATCTCTAGTGGTGTGACAAGGAAGGGTCCCCAACCTGTCTCTGCGGGGGAAGTGCCAGTAATGGAGCGGCTCTTTTACATCCCAAGGGAACGCAAATGTCCTGTTTTTAGAGGTACTGTTGGGATCGGGGTTATGGACTGGATAGAGGAGGTCCGATCCAGTGTACGGGCTGGACATCTATCTTCTCTAGACCAAGCCTATTTCGTGTTTGATCACCTGGAAGGTGAAGCTAAAGAGGAAATACGATATAGGCCCCAGGCTGACAGAGCGGACCCTGAACGCATTTTTGCAATTTTACAAGAACTGTATGGTTGCTCTAAGTCTTATGTAACTTTGCAGGAAGACTTCTTTTCTAGAAGACAGGAAGAGGGTGAATCACTGAAGGAGTTTTCTCATGCACTGTTTTGTTTAATGGAAAAGATTACTGCCAATGCACCAAATGCTGTTGTTAATGGTGCCATGCTTTTGAGAGACCAGTTTGCTGAACATGTCCTTGATCCTACCTTACGTAGAGAATTGAAAAAACTAATTAGAGAAAACCCAGAGTGTACGCTTTTGGACATTAGGAAGGAAGCAATTAGGTGGGAACAGGAGGGACAACCAACTGAAAGAAAAAGGAGCTCTGTACCATCATATTGTGCATTACACAGATCCCAAAGCAGTAGACCAGATTCAGAGGTTGCCTCAGGGTCTTCTGATTTGTCAGAAATAAAGGAAATGTTGTTAAAGCAACAGGATCAGATTAAGCTGCTCTCTCAAAATGTGTTACAGTTGCAATCCATCTCAAGGTCCTCACGTCAGCCATATTTGAACAGAACAACCCCCATTATCTGTAGGCGCTGCCAGAAACCTGGTCATATAGCCAGAAACTGTCATCAACAGAGGATGAACCTCGTCCTGCAGCATCCAACTCCACTACAAGGAGAGGCTGCGGCTGCTTACCAGCAGGCGGGAAAGCAGCCAAGCTGTCCAGATGTAACCCAACATGTGTTCCAGGCTGCAGTGTCCATTTTCCCCACCCATGCCCCTAATGACATCATCACCCTCCAAGAAGCTGATCCTACCATAAGTGTGTTTTTAAAGTCGTGGAGGACACAGAGACGTCCAGATAAAGCAGAAAGGGCCAGTTTCTCCCCAAAAGTCCTGCAGCTACTTCGACAGTGGAACAAAGTGGTCCAGCTGAATGGCCTGTTATATCGCCGTACACAACGTCCTGATGGGGGTGAGGTTGTTCATCAATTGCTGCTGCCTGAGTCCTTGAAGGAGGAGGTGATGAAACAGTTGCACCAAAGTCATGGACATCAGGGAGTGGAGCGGACCACTGAGCTCATTAGGAAACGGTGCTACTGGCCTCTGATGCACAAAGAGATTAGAGATTGGTGCCAACAATGTGAACGTTGCACATTGGCCAAAGCGACACACCCCCAGGCTGTAGCAACCAAAGACCAGAGGCTCTCTACAGTTGCTTTTCAAGAGACTAGAGAAAGTTTGGGCCCCCTCCGACGGACGACAAGGAAAACGGACGGTTACCATTCAAACCCCCATCACCTTCCAGAGAGGCCAAGATGTAAAGTCAAAGGGGCTACAGTCTCTCAGATCACTGGTGCTGATAGCAGTGTGGCTGATATTTTTCGACCATGGTGTTAGTGGGTTATTTATATGTTGACGGGCCGTCAACACAAAAAGTTGGGGTAGATTGTAGCCGGGGCAGCTTGTCCCTGAAGTGCAGTGCTGCACACTTCCTCTTGCCCATATATGGAAGATGCCGTGATAGAGTGCAGCTGGTCTGTTAGGTAGACAGGTAATCAGCATTTACATTTAAAAGTAGGTTGATCGCAGAGATCAGATTCAAGGCTGATGCTGATGACTCCTGCAGAGGTATGTCTGACATTTATCATGAGGTGGATTTAGAATTTATATCTGACTCATCCACTGATTGTTGTAGGTGACAAACTGCTAGAGAGTGGCATGCAGAGCGCAGTTTACTGGTCTCACTTTAGAGAAGGTAAGGGCCGTTCCTTATGATTGTCGGGCTGGTTAATGTGTTTGTTTAACCTGATCTCTTTTGTGTGTAGGCTGGCCTGCTACTGTTTCAGTTTTGATTTATTTTTACTTTAAGTTTTTGGAAGGGTTTTAACTATTTTTTTAGTGTTAAGATACATAGACGTCTCCCACTTCTAGTGTGGTCATTTTTTAAATGATGTTTTAAATTGTGACTTTTTAATAAACTATCTAATTTTGCAGCTGTGCCTCTGTTGATTTTTACAAACTATCTGTGTAAAGAAGGGCTTAAGACCCTCCACATATGATGAAAACTGTACCTTAGGTCACATATATATATATATGTATGTTGACACGGCTGTTTGTGATTTAGCTGAGCAATAAAAGTGGATAAATAAATACTGTAGCTCCAGCTAAATGTGCACAATAACAAAAGCTGCAAAGTGACCGATATTCACACACAACTCGTCCTTTCTTTATAAATCCCATTTCGTCATTTCAAAACGCACGCGGCTCTGTTTGTTGTCAGACCAACCGTTGACTGACATTTTTCTGTCTTCACACAAAGCTCTGCTCAGCTTTCATTGTGAATTAAAATGCATTTCTTCCTGTCGAAATAAACGAGCCGTGAATCCAGAGTATAATCTCTGTGACGGCTTGAATCATTTTCGACAGGTGTAGCAGCAAAATGTGGACAAAAACACCTACCGCTGGTCTGGACAGTGACATCTTGTATCCGCTGACAGCAGCGCCTCCTTCTACTGAGTGGTAGTAAACATCGGGGAGGAGAGTCTTAAGCTCCGCCCACGAACCTTACAAAGATCAAATGCGTGCAAGATGTTTCACCCAATCAATTAAAAGTGAAATGGAACGGATGTTTTTAAAGAGAACGTCAATCATATTGTTCATATGTTGGCTACAATTTTTAAAACACTGACGTTCAAGCTAAATAAAATATAAATAAAAAAATCTGCTTCAAATTATCCTTTTATGACTCAAATAAAGAAAAAGCTCAATAAAGAAAAGTATTATATTTTAAAAGTTATTTGTAGGCCTGTCACAAAAATTCTGTTGGGCGATTGTCTCAGAAATTATTGAGATAAACAATAACATTGTTTGAAATTTGACAATAATTAGTAATTACTGTCAAATTTAAGAAGAAAAGTTGGTTAATTTGTTTTGTGTGTAGTTAGGGGTGCACCGATTTCAATTTTCTGGCCGATCACCGATTACCGATTTTTAGAAAGTCTGACCTACCGATTCCGATTTTGGCCGATACTGATTTTCAGGTGTTAAAAGGTCAAAATGTACCCTAAATTTTCAGGATTTTCCAACCTTTGCTGAGGCAGATAAAATCGGTAGATAAAATCGGCTTCTCATTTAAAGATCGGCCGATCACCGATCTCCCCAAATTAAGGAAATCGGAGCCGATCGATCGGCCGGCCGATTTATCGGTGCATCCCTATGTGTAGTACATTTTTTTGACCACCGGATGGTAGTATAAGACAAATTAAAATGAGGTTGATAATTCAAAGTCAAAGTCAAAGTCAACTTTATTGTCAGATCTGCAATATACTGTACAGGACATACACAGGACCGAAATTGCGTTTCTCTCAGTCCCTCGGTGCAACAGTAAACATCTAAACATTGAAACACTGAAACATATAATAATAGACATAAGCATAAAATAGTAAAACTAACATTGTCCTGAGTTTTTTTTTTTTTTTTTTTTTTAATTTTCATTCATTATGCGATTAATTGTTTTATTGTTTATCGCGACAGGCCTAGTTATTTGTCATTGGACTAAACACAATTTTTCCATTGTTACTAAACGAAGTTTATCAAATCACATTTATTACTCGTTTGTTAGACTGCAGTGTTAAACTTTTTTTTTAAACTCAATTTGGCACTGGAAACTGATGTGTAGCACAAACATAAAAAAGTGGCAAACATATTACATATTTTAGTAATTAAAATATATTTGATACATTTGGTCTAAGAGTGTTGTGTAGACCTTTTCAGACATTTTCATTTAAAAATTGGCTAAATTTTTTTAAACAATTTTTACAAAAATGTCAGGACATGCAGCGGTATCTCAAATAATAAATGAATAATTAAAACCCATTTTTAAATGCTTTTACAATTGGAAGAGCTTTATGAATGTAGATTTTGGCAAACAGTATATATATCAAATATTCAATTTTTTAATTCTTTATTAAAATTCCAAATTTGATTTATTTCCAGGAAGAAAAAAAAAATCAATTTGATCAACCAGTTATGTAACTCCTTCCAAAAACCACTTACAATCTCTCACATTCATAAAACTGATGTTCTGTTGATTCCAACAAAGATTTACAAAAATAACAATTCTCCATTTCAAAATTGAATATTATCTTAAAGAACTCATGTAAAGGGTACATTTCATTTACAATTTTGAAGTGGATTTCTTTAAATTTAGGAGGGATTGGAATTTTCAAAAATTTAGTTCTGATCTAATTTCTTGTTTGTTAAAGTATTTTTTATTTATTATTATGTTCTTTTGGAGGACCCAGGGTAGATCTCGTTGATTGAAATATTTCTCAAAACTATGTTATTG
>JBBPBX010013698.1:36949-50621 GCA_038048925.1 Garcialebias charrua
TAAATAAAGATTGGATTTTTTGTTTGTTTCCGGTTCAGTCGCCGACTGTGAAAGGATACAAAGTGACTTCTCTTGCTTGCACAAACAATCTTTGATATTCCTGCTCTGTTCTCGCGGCATCTGTGAGAACGCGCCAAAAAACGAGAAAACACAATTCCCGTCGGTCTTCGCGTCGCCGTCCAGAACCAAAACCGACATTCACGACCAGACTAAATATTAAATGTGGTTTTTATTTGTTTAAGTTTAGGCGTCGAATGGATTTTTAACACTTCCACCGCAGCTTTTTAGCCTGAAACCTTTGAAAGAGGATGGTTTTGCAGAACAGCGGACGGTTCAGGGCGAACTTTGGGCAAAGTGGAGGAGACCAGGAGAACCAGTAAGTTTGTAATCATCATGGCGCTTTGTGTGTGTGGCGTGGGTTACAGTAAACTGACTGTGATGTGATGTGACTCAGGGATGACAGCTCCTCCATGTCGGCCGTCAAGCGGCTGGAGCGCAGCCAGTTCACCGACGAGATGGACGCGCGCTTCGGCTTCGACAGGATGAAGGAGCCCGGGGAGAGGACGGGCTGGCTCATCAACATGCACCCTGTGAGCTCACATCTGCTTCATGCTTTCATCTAAAAAAGATAAGTCTGGTCTTCTGGACATTCAGTTGTTTTGAACGTCCAGAGGACCAGATTTAACTTTTTATATTTTTCCACCTGGGTTATTGAGCATGCATCACATGTTTAATGTTTTGTTGTTGCAGACAGAGATCCTGGATGAAGACAAGAGGATGATCAGTGCTGTGGATTACTACTTCATCCAGGAGGACGGGAGCAGATTCAAGGTGTGCTCACTTCACCTCACACATCTGGATGTTTACAGCTGTTGTAGTGGTACACCTTGGTCTCTGAAAACTCTCAGTGAGACTGACCTTCTCTTGAAAACCTTCAAGAAGAAGACAGTGGACACTGCTTATTCCATTAATTTGAATCAAAGACACAAATTAAATCACCAAGAGACTCTTTAATTTGTTCTAATTCAAATATATCAAAAGAATAACCTTGTGTCTATTGCAGGATTGTTGTTATTGTTCATCAAAGACTCTGTACAAGCCAAGGACATGTCAAAATGAACTTTCAGTATTTGTTTAGAAGTTTAAGACAGTTAATCAAGTTTAATCGTTAAACTGTCGCCTGTATTCTGTTCCATTCTAAAAAAAAATCTAAACAACCTTCTTCATGTTGTTTTATGGTTGGCGAACTTATTTGAAGCGCATTACCGCCACCAACTGGTCTGGAGCGAGGACTTTGATTAGGGGTGGGCGATATCACGATAACGATAAATTTCGTGATATAACAAAAAAACAAAAAAACAAATCAAATTCATTTATTTTACAAAATTAACTTAACATGTTGCTTTGCAGTATTATAAATTTTTAAAAAACAACAAGGGGTAATTTTACTGAAATTACTTTATTTATTAAAGTATTCAGTCTCCCAAGTATAAAAATATAAAAATAAAAATTATCTATTATTTAGATTGAAAAAGTCTGCACAAAATATAGATCAACAAAATCCACCATAAAAACTAAAGTGCAGGTGTAGTTTCCTAAAACAACTAAATAAAATGAAGCTTAAGATCTGTTGAGCATACTGTAAATGAAACCTACAACAAAATATGTTGTCTTTGAATGAGCTATAACTTCCAGAACTGGTAACAAGGTGATCAGCTGACCCTGAAGCTTGTTGGTGTTTCAGCTTCATCTGTTCATGCAGGAATGATTCATTTTTCTGACTGATCTGTCTCTGATCACCTGCCTATTGGAGAATTGAGCAGCGCATGTTTCTACCGACAGTTTAGAGCGAGGGAGACCAGCCCGCAGCGGCTGCTCAGAGAGGGGGGGGACAGTTCAGCTCTTTGAACCTGCAGTTTAGAGCAGTGGGGAGAGACAGCTGAGACGCGTTGTTTGTTTTTAGCATTTTAGCTAGCTAGTATTGCACGCAGACTGGTGGGGGTGCGCAGTTCGGTTTGATCATTTGAAGCGCTCCATTGTTAAGGGGGCGGGGGCACCCTATTACATCATGAAATTAGCATATCATGATATAACTTTTTTGCCCGGGCAAGCTGTTTTTACCGGTATTACCGGGAACGATATGATATGGCCCAGCCCTAACTCGGATAATAAACAGGAAGTCGTAGACATACTACACTTAGGTTTCTCTGTCATGACAGCAATAAACTCCTTGAATTCATGTCCATTCGATACTAAGCTTTTGGCAGTCCATCAAATCAATCTCGGGATCATTGTGTGCGTTCGGTCAAAGTCTGAGAGGGTTGAGATAAGTCATCAAGAGTTCGTTTGACTGTTTCCCAGTGCAATCCAAATATTTTCAAGATCTTCTCTGCAGATCTATCTATTATCTTTATCCTTTCATTACAGCTAGTTGTTTGAGCTGAACTGTTAATTATTTCTGCCATAAACAGAACAAAATCACTTTTGGTAACCAACATGGTTTCTTCCTTTACCATAGTACGGTACATGCACAGTTCTTGATTTCGTTACGGTAGTTGTAGGTTTAATCGGGTATTTAGCTTTAAAAGTGTCTGGAACTTTCTTAATGGCCTCTGCAGTCTCTGTGTAACTTTAACCCTCTGAATCTCTGCTGCCCTCTTACTCACTTCACATCCTCTGTATGCTGAGCTGTGTCCACCACCACAATTACAACAGGACAGTTTAGCCCCTTCCTCACATTTCCCATAGTCATGTTCTCCACCACACCGTCCACACTTTTGCTTTCCTCTACAAGCTGCTGCGACATGTCCAAACCTCTGACACTAAAACATCTCAGCGGTGGGGGAATATACAACCTGACAGCATAGCACATGTAGCCTACGAATACCTTGTCTGGAAGGGTAGTTCCTTCAAAAGTAATTACCGGTAGCATCGACAGGCTGTCACATCTGATTCCATCTCTGTTAGTTTTCAAGCGTTTGACTTCCTTTACATTAGCGTTAGAAATGTTGGCTTTAAAGTCATCAGTGTACATCTTTACTGGGATTCCCGTGACAACACCTCTGACAAGGCTATCATAAGTAAGAGAGCAGTGTACACGTCTACCATTCAGTTTGTCCAACCAAAGTGCTTTGTCCTTTTGACCAGAATTTTTACAAAAAACCAGCAGAGCCCCATTCCGTAGACCTCTAGCGCTTTTCACGTCTCCTATTTCTTTATATATCGCTTTTGTTAACTGTACAGTATAGGGTTCCAGCTGCCAAATGTAGCCCCATCTTGAGCTAATGTAAGTACAGGTACCGTATTTTCTGGAATATAGGTCACACCTGAATATAGGTCGCATTGTCCAATTATTGCCAAAGAATTGGAAAAATCCATATATAGGTCGCACCTGAATACTGTATAGGTCGCACCTACATCAAAATGTGGACCGTGTTTAGCTCTGCTGCAAATGTCTGCCACAGGAGCGCACAGCAAGGCTTTTAAGAAGATTAACACTTAAAAACAATTATTTGTTTGATAAAAATTATAGCAAATATGTGTCTGAGCTGAACTTTTCTTTAATAAATGAATAATTTTAGCAGGATAAACACCTAAAAAAATATATTTGTTAGCTGACATTATTGTAAGAGTGTGTCTCAGTTTAATTTTTGTTAATAAATGATTACAAATCAGCTTATTTTATAAAAAGCCATAAATAGGTCGCACCTGAATATAGGTCGCAGGGCATGCAAAAATGATAAAAAGCCGCAGCCTATATTCCGGAAAATACGGTATCAATTTGTGGTCTCCTTTAGTTCTCTGAGCTAGCTCTTCCGAGTCGCTACTTAAATCCTTCTTCCGCTTCTTTTTCCGAACAACATCCCACACGTCAAATCTCCCGCCACCTACGTCCATACCGCTCGGTTCGCTTTCTGACCCGTCACTACTGTCTGCCATCACCAATCTAAGCCTACTCATGGCTTCTTCTTCTTTGATTTTTATTGGCGGTTGGCAACCAACTTAAGGTGCATTTTCCTAAACGACCTTCTCTGCCTTGACTTATAATAAACTCTCTAACCTCGCCTGAACCACTCCTACTTCCTGGTTGACAAACCATTAGGAATGATGGGTCAACTATAATTAACGTTTCATGGTCACTTACATCTTATCTGGTCGCACAATTTATTGTTTAATCTGAAAAAGAAGAGAATCCATGAATAATTGATGATAAGGTTGTGTCAGGATTAGGGGTGGGCGACTGCTTCTCTGAAGGTTCTTAATGACGTTGTTGAAGCATTGGATGCTAAGAATTACTGTGCTGCACTTTTCTTAGACCTGTCTAAAGCTTTTGACACAGTGGATCATAACATCTTGTGTCATAAGCTCTCAGAAATTGGTTTCTCTGATCACACCATTGGTTGGTTTTCTAATTACTGTACAGTATCTGTCCAATCGGAGGCAATGTGTTCAGCACAACAGTACTTCTTCCAGTTATTTAACGGTTAAAAATGGTGTACCACAAGGCTCAGTCTTAGGACCAACCCTCTTTACAATTTACATAGCTAATGTAGGTCAGAGCATCCCTGATGCATCCTTACATTTCTATGCTGATGACACAGTTGTTTACTGCCGAGCTAAAACAGTAGCTAAGGCTTTCCAGTCTCTGCAATCCGCTTTTGACATCATCCAGTCAGATTTGTTCCGTCTCAAACTTGTCCTAAATGCTGATAAAACAAAAGGGATGTTTTTTTCAAGTAGGAAGTCGGTCCCAGCAGATCTTCCTCTGATTTTATCCTCAAACGGTGTCCCAATTGAGTTTGTTGATTCCTATAAATATTTGGGTATCCTGGTCGATTCACATCTCTCTTTTAAACTCCACGTGGAAAACCTAGTAAAGAAACTGAAAGTTAAACTGGGTTTCTTTTTCAGAAACAGATCATGTCTAACACTGAATGTTAGGAAACGCCTTGTATCTGTGACTTTCCTTCCCTCCATTGATTACGGTGACATTATCTACATGAATGCTCCTACAAGCACCCTGCGGATGTTGGATGTTGTCTATCATGGTGCACTAAGATTCATAACTGGCTGTGATTATCGTACCCACCACTGCACCTTGTATTCACTGGTTAACTGGACATCATTATCCTCACGCATACTCTTCCACTGGTACATTTTCATCTTTAAATCATTTCTTGGTCTCCTACATGTCTCTGCGTGAGTGCAGCTACAGTGTGCGCTCTCGGGACATGATCACCTGCAGTGTTCTGTCAGTGATGACTGAACTTGTCAAAAGGGTCTTCTCCTACTCTTCTCCTGTTTCCTGGAATATCTTACAAAAAGATCTGAAGCTCTCAGCCCTGACCTCTAAATGGTTTTAAGAATCTTTTGGAATCCTGGCAAAAACCATTGCAGATATGTTCTTGTTTTTGATTTTGTACATCTACCTTGTGGTGTTTTGCTAGTTTTTGATACTTTGCATTTCACTTTGTATTTCTCTCTTATGTTTTTCTGTTGTTTGTTGTTTAAGGAAATTCTACCATTGCTGTTCATCATTCTTTAGTTTGTAGCAGGTCGCTTTTGTAAATGAGCCCTTGAGGCTCAATGAGATTTACCTGACTAAATAAAGGTTGAATTAATGAATGAATATGGCTCAAAAATGATATCATGATATTTCAGAGAATTATCACGATAACGATAAATTTCGTGATATAACAAAAAACAAACAAATCAAATTTATTTATTTGACAAAATTAACTTAAAGACCGTGTAAAGTGAATTTCAACATTTTCTTCAATAAACATTATAAATGTCGTAATTGTAATCTTGTAAATGAGTAAAAAGTCTCAAAATTGTAGCTCAATTAATTTTGGAGTTATAGATCAAACTGTGTATAAACATATTTCTCTTTCAGGATTTTTTAGGCGTGGTTTAAATGTGACCGCGTTTCGTCACGCGGTCCTCATTAGTATAGCCCCACCCCCTGCAGCTCCAGCCGTATAAATGCGTTCTTCGGTGGAGCCGTTCACTCGCTACCGACCGTCTCCCTCCAGTACTGGCGTGCTGCTGGAGCGACCACATGCCACCTGCACCTCCGCGCACCTCCCCCCCCCCCCCCGCGCGTGTGTGTGTGTGTGAGAGGCGATCAGACCCCGCATGCGATGTGACCGGGTCGCGCGCGCGCGCGCGTGTGTGTGTGAGAGGCGATCAGACCCCGCATGCGATGTGACCGGGTCGCGCGCGCGTGTGTGTGTGTGTGAGAGGCGATCAGACCCCGCATGCGATGTGACCGGGTCGCGCGCGCGTGTGTGTGTGTGTGTGTGAGAGGCGATCAGACCCCGCATGCGATGTGACCGGGTCGGACCGCGAGTCCGCTCATCTTCTAAAATAGCGCTGATTATAACAGCGGAGTTATGTGTCCTCAACTTTAAAAACATAACCAGAGTTGTTAGTGCACTAAAAACAGCGTAACTCTTGGAAAAAGAAGCTGCTGGAAGCCAGAACTCAGATAAAAACGGAGCAGGTGGATCTCTGCTTCCCCCGTATGCCTCCCCACACAGCTCAGCTCTGAAGGGGGCTGGACACGGCGCAGTACTGCGCTGAAACCACGCCCACGCACTGACACGCCCCTAGCGTTCCAGGGCAAGGCAAAATCATGTTTTTTCATGATTTTTGACACTTAATTTTATAAGGAAAACAATGTTTTTAATCAGTCAGATTTATATGGGTGATTAATAACACATATTTATGCCATGTGACAAACTAAAAACACAAATTTAATTTCACTTTACACGGTCTTTAACATGTTGCTTTGCAATATTATATAACATTTATTTTTATTTTTTTTCAAGTTTATTTTAGATTTTTAGAGTACATTACAGAAAAAATGTGAAAAATACAATGTCAACAATGTACTGTCCGTTTAACTGAACGCCAAGAGAACGAATAACTTAAAGAGCAACTCCACACCCCGTGGATCGGTAACTCCTCCTTCCAAAATCTCCCTGAAAATGGGCGTGTCGAGAGACAAGGAGGGGTGGAGGTAGAGTTGTGCTTTTGTTCACGCCTCCACCTGCAACAACCTAAAACAAATTAAACCTCTAGCCAACAACATACACCAAGCAACAACAAAGAATAAACATGTAGATGTATTTATCTATTCCACCCATTCCATCCAAAACCAAAGGCCTAAAAAAATGAAAATGAAAAGAAAAATAAAACCGCTTGTCAGGAGTGAAATGCAGCACTTCCATATAAGGTATGCACTTCTCATCTCTGCAGGGGATTGGCTCTGCTTGAACCACCTTTGTGACATCAGAGTGTACAAGACACATCAGAGTGAACAGTCCTGACCAATATGAAAATTAAGGTGCAATAACCTCTGTTCAACCCAAAGGACTACCGTAAACACAGTTTTAGACCAAATATTGCCAAATATTGCCAATTTACACAGATATGCACAATTATGTGAAAATAAACACAGCCATAGTGCTAGATAATATTTTAAACACATTCTAGGGAGTTTATCAGCTAAAAAAAGTTAATTTTGGGTTTAGTCGCACTTTAAACAAAAACAAAGAGACAACAATAATAATAATAAAATCAAAAAAACAAAATAAATAAATAAATAAATACAGAAATAAGTAAATAAATAAATAAATTTTTAAAAAAGGAGGGGGAGAAGGGGGGGGGATTCAGGCGCCAGGGGAGGACCCCGTCGTCAGAATAGTTAAGTCTTCTCCAAAGGGAGAGAGCTAAAATAGTAGCGACAAGTGCATATACCAGCTACAAACACACAAATCACCCTATCAGTCCGGGATATTGGGGAAATTTAACCTTTTCAGGGCTCTCAAGAAAGGGTTCCATAGTCCTAAAAATTTGGCAGAGCAACCTTTCAAAGTGCAGCGGATTTTTTCAAGTTTAATAAAGTGTAACGCATCTCGGAGCCAATGGGTATGTGAAGGAGGGCGAGGCGATTTCCATTTTGTAATGATCACTCTCCTTGCCAAAAAGGTCAGGAAAGCAAGGGAGGACTTTTGTGATGAGGACAGGGTGGATTGCAGAGGGGTAATTCCGAATAAGGCAGTTAATGGGTCTGGTTCCAATTGTCTGTCATAAATGTCTGATAATATAGCAAAGACTTTAGACCAATATTGGTGAAGTTGAGGACACAGCCAGATGGTGTGAATTAAATTAGCTGGGGAATGTTGGCACCTATCACAGGCAGGGGAAATGTTGTCGTAAAACTTGGCCAGGCGTGCTTTGGTGTAATAAATACGATGTACAAGCTTACATTGGATCAAGTTGTGCCTGGCACAAATCGAAGATTTGTGCACAGATCGTAAGACTTGTGACCAGAGATCCTCTGAGAAGGTCTGACCCAGATCCTCTTCCCAGAGTATTTTTATAGAGTTTAGAGTTCGGGGACGTAGGGTCATAATTTGATTATATGTGGAAGAAATAGCTCCTTTCAGTTTGACCTGTGGTTTTAGAAAAATGTCCAGGGTTGTATCCGCGGGACGGTCGGGAAAGTTTGGGTAGGTGGATCTGACAAAACTACGCACTTGTAAGTACCTGAAGAACTGGTGGCGAGGGATATCGAACTTCTCTGAGATTTGTTGAAATGAGGCGAAGGTATTGTTAATGTACATGTCGTGAAAGGTAGAGAGACCCTTTCTCCGCCATGACAAGAAAGCATTATCCGAAAGAGATGGCGGAAAAGTGTGGTTTGAGGATATGGGAGCATGTATCGAAATAGATTGTAGGCCAAAGTGCCGTCTGAATTGTTTCCATAGTTTAAAAGATCCCTCCACCAATTTATTAGAAGTGTAATGTTTAGTTGAGGATTGTAACGGAGAGTATAGCAAAGCTGCCAAAGACACGGGACTTACAGAGTTGGCTTCCATGGAGACCCAGGCTGGAGAAGAGGGACCACCCGCCTCAAGCCAATATCGAAAAAGTCTAATATTTGAGGCCCAATAATAGAACCGTAGATTTGGAAGGGCCATGCCACCCAGCTCCTTCGGCCGCTGTAAAAATTCAGTACGGATTCGAGGAGCTTTCCCGTTCCAAAGAAATTTGATAATTATACCATCTAGTTTGGTAAAAAAGGACCGCGGGAGAAAGATAGGTATGCATTGAAATAGGTATGAGAAACGAGGTAGGATATTCATTTTAATAGCGTTAACCCGGGCAGCTAAAGAAAGACCCAGCATCGACCAGCGATCAAAGTCCTCCTTGATGTGAGTTAGCAGAGGGGAAAAGTTGGCTTTGAAGAGGTCTCCATATTTAGATGTAACTTTGATTCCTAGATAGGAAAAGCTTTGATCCACAACCTTAAAAGGTAGTGTGTGCAATGGATAGCTCTTAGCCAACGCATTGATAGGAAATAGTTCGCTTTTGTTAAGATTTAGTTTATAACCTGACAGTTGTCCGAATCTACCCAGTGTAGCAAGTATAGCGGGAATAGAGACATCCAAATCGGAAACGTATAAAAGGAGATCATCGGCGTATAGAGATAACTTAGCCTCTAAGTCTTTCCTCACCACACCCATAATGCTCGTACTATTTCTAAGTGCTATTGCGAGGGGTTCAATTGCCAAAGTGAATAGCAGCGGGCTCAATGGGCAGCCCTGGCGCGTAGAGCGGCCGAGACGAAAATAGTCTGAATGGTTCCTGTTTGTCCTAATTGACACATAAGGGTCAGAGTAAAGCAGTTTAATCCAGGACAAGAAGGTCTCTCCAAAGCCAAATTTTTTAATCGAGTAAAATAAGTATGACCACTCGACCCTGTCGAAAGCCTTCTCAGCGTCCAAAGATATCACAGCTTCTTGGGTACTGTCAGAAGGTGAGCTGTATAAAACATTAAAGAGCTGTCTTATGTTGGAGAAGGAGTTCCTGTTTTGCACGAAACCGGTCTGGTCCATTCCTACCACACCAGGGAGTACAGCTTCTAGTCTTAGCGCTAATGTCTTTGCCAGTAACTTAAAATCAACATTGAGGAGACTTATTGGACGGTAGGAGGCGCAGAGCAAAGGATCTTTGTCCTTTTTTGCCAGTAAGGTGATAACAGCCTGGTTAAGGGTCTGGGGTAGATGTCCGGAAGTTAAGGATTCATTGTATACGTCCAGGAGTAAAGAGGAAAGCCTGTCCCAAAATGTTCTATAAAATTCACAGGGAAATCCATCAGGACCTGGGCATTTCCCCCCCTGCAAAGCTTTGATTGCTTTAGAGAGTTCCAAGACATCAATGGGTCTTTCAAGATTGTCAGCCACAACCTTACCAATGGTAGGGATTTCCAAGGTGTCAAAGAAATCATCGAAGTCTGTCTCCGAGGGAGAACAGTCCGAGGAGTAAAGTTTTTCGTAAAAATCTCTAAAGGCCAGGTTGATCTCTATTGGGTTAACAGTGGTACCCTGATCAGTTTGAATCTGAGTAATGTGGCGAGAGGCTGATAGACGACGAATACGGTGAGCTAACAGTTTGCCAGCTTTATCCCCGTGTTCATAAAATTGGGCACCTGTTTGAAGTAACATCTCCGTAGTGTGTTGGGTCATGAGCACATCAAACTCAGCCTGTAAGATGAGTCTATCCTTGTATAAAACAGGAGAAGGGGATGTGGCATACAAGTCATCAATTTGAGAGATTTGGCGCGTCAATGTATTAAGTTTATCTTTTCGTAATTTATTTTCGTACTTTACATAAGAGATAATTTCTCCTCTAATGAAGGCCTTAAGTGTCTCCCAAAGCAGTGAGGCCGAGATTCCGGGACTTTTATTGGTCTCTAGAAAGAAGTCTATTTGTCGCGCTACAAAGGATACAAACCTGTCATTAGTCAATAGGCGGGTATTAAGCCTCCACGGCGGTCGTTCAACGGGGTGAGAACCGAATCTGATAGTTATGGAAACTGGGGCGTGGTCTGATAGAACAATCGCATCGTATTTACATCCGGTGAGCCGAGATAGCAGTCTGTTATCAATCAGAAAGAAATCAATACGCGTGTAGGTGTGGTGGACTGGGGAAAAAAAAGAGAAAGCCTTCTGAGCAGGGTGTAGAAATCGCCAAGCCTCCTGCACATTGAACTCCGACATAAAGGAGTTTATGACCTTGGAGGAACGTGAGGGCGTGACTATATTTAGAGATGAACGGTCCATCTGGGGGTCTAGCCAGCAGTTAAAGTCGCCTCCCATTATGAGATGGTAAGTGGACATATCGGGTAGTAGTTGAAAAACGTGTTTAAAAAAGTTGTCATTATCGCAGTTGGGAGCATAAATATTGACCAAGGCTACCGGAATATTGTGGATAGTACCCGTTATAATAATGTATCTGCCATATGAATCAGAAATGGTTTGAGAGTGCACATAAGGGGTAGATTTATTAATAAGAATCGCCACCCCCCTGGATCTGGTGTTGAAAGAGGAGTGGAAGACCTGGCCAATCCAGCTACGCCTCAACTTAAGGTGGTCCCCGTTCCTAAGATGTGTCTCCTGCAAAAATGCTATGTGTGTCCCCAAGCGTTGTATATGGTGTATTACCTTACTGCGCTTTTGTGGGGTGTTAATCCCCCTGCAATTAAAGCTGGTAAAACAGATCTCCTGTCCTACCCCTGCTGCTGGTGTTGGGATAGAATCAGCCATAGTTCAGCCCAGAGTAGAATAGGCGGGGCTGCCCCCTGGTCGCCTGAAAGAGAGAGGGGAAAGGGAGAGGGGAAAGGGAGGTAAAAAAAAAACAAAAAAAAAACACCCATACAATGACGTCAAACAATGTGTGTACTCCAACAAACCAAAACACCCCCTAGACCCACCCCCTCGCAGAAGCATCCCCCCAATTGGGACACGCGAGATCCCACCCACCACCAACCCCCCTCCCACCTGTTCGCTGAAGCATCCCTCCAAACGGGATACACAAGATTCCACCCACTGCAAGCCACCCACTCCCACCCACTCGCCGAAGCATCCCCCCAAACGGGACACGCGAGACCCCACAAAGATCCCAAAAAGAACCCAGCAAACAGTTCACCAAGGACTGAGGAAATGGGGAAGAAGAGCAGTAACAACCACTGCCGCCCCCTCCTGGGAACATGATGCAAGTTAAACAGTATTCAAGAATTGCACCATATAAAGAGCTAGCAAAAAAAAATAAAAAATTCATAAATAAATAAAATAAAATAAATAATTATAATTATAATTATAACAATTATAATAATAATAATAGTAATAATTATAATAATTCTAATGATTCTAATAATTATAATAATAAGTAAATATGTATAGGTACAGATGTGTAGCCCACCTTTACCCTCTGTCTGTGTATCAGTGTACTAAGTAGAAGGTCACCTTCTAAGTAGAAGGTCACCTTCTCCTGGTCACCTCCTGGGCAGCACGGTGGCACAACTGGTAGAGCTGCTGCCTCTCAGCGAGAAGGTTGCCGGTTCAAATCCCGGTCCGGGGCCTTTCTGGGTGGAGTTTGCATGTTCTCCCCGTGCATGCGTGGGTTTCCTCCGGGTACTCCGGTTTCCTCCCACAGACCAAAAAACATGCTTGTTAGGCTGATTGGTGACTCTAAATTGACCCTAGGTGTGAGTGTGAGAGTGGATGGTTGTTTGGTGTGAGTGAGACAGGTCTCTCTTGTAAATGAGTCCCCGTGACTCAACGAGGCTAGCCTGTATAAATAAAGGTTGAATGAAAAGTGTACTCTGTCTGTGTATCAATGTGCTAAAATATTCGTCTGGGCTACACATGCCCACACAAACACACATATGTACGCACCTACACCCACACCCATACATATAAAAGAGAATTTTGTCTTATAGAGCATATATAAAAAAGAAGCATATATAATAAAAATAAAAATTAAGAAAATAATAAAGGGTAGGAGAAAAATAAAAAAAAATTAAGAAAATAAAATATATATATATATATATATAAAATATATATATAAAAATAATTAATAATAATAAAAAGAACTAATGTACAAGCAGACCCATAAAGGCCAGCTGAAGTAATACCTAATAAAATAAAATAAAAGTAACACAGTAGATATACTGTATCTGTGTATATATATAAGTAAAAAGCCAAGAAATAGACATTTGAGGTAAATCCTGATATACTCATGTGATGTTTTGAAGGCACTCTTACAGTACAAAAACATATTATGCAGCAATTATAATGTCCAGAGTGTTGTAAACGACCTAATATAGCTGCATGATCTTGTCATAGATATAGATATACCTCTTGGGCCCAAAGACCCAACCAAAATGAGCAGTCAGAGTGGAAACCACCATCAGAACGTGTAAACAGGGCACCTAAACAGCACCATTTCGAGTTTATAACACGGATGAGTCGACCACATTTTTAATGTTCTTCTTAACAAAGTCTGCAGCCAGGTCTGCATCCTCGAATTTGTGAGTTTGGCCATTTGGAAGAGTGATCCGCAGAGTAGCTGGAAAAAGAAGCCCAAACTTCACCCCAGGGCAGGAGTGAAGCTCCCTCTTCACCGCCATGAACTTTTCACGTCTTTTAGCCACTGTGGGCAAATAGTCAGGAAAGATGAGGACACGTTTTCCTTCATAAAGCAGAGGAGACGACTCCCGAGCCCTCCGCAAGATCTCATTTCGATCCTGAAGCAAGGCGACCCGGACCACGAGCGGGCGCGGGGGCTTTCCCTCCGTTGGTCTGGTCCACGGGACACG
>JBBPBX010013699.1:0-14820 GCA_038048925.1 Garcialebias charrua
CGAATATTAAAAAATAAAAATGTGTACACTAAATATATTTCACAGTAAACTGGGTTAAAAACTAGGTGCAAACTTTGCAGGTGTGGAAAAACTATTCAAAGAAAATTAAACACAAAAAAATAAATAAACCCAAAACAGACTCTTATTTAATTTTGAGTTTAATTGCTGCTCAAGAAATGTGGTTTAAAATTATAAGACATTCAAGAAAGAATCCTAAATCCTCTGAAATATTTTTTGTTTTAAATTATATTTTAAATCACTAATAAATGAATAAAAACATATACACATATACAGTATTTTGTACTGAATAAAAATATAAGTTGCGTTAATTGAAAGTAAATAATTATCCAAGCTCTACTTGATTACCTGTGTCTTTATCTGACAACTAATGAGGTGGCAGAGCACTACGAACATCAGGACAACCAGCAGGGTGTGTAACAATCAGTCTTTGATGACATCAGACATCTGTGCAGAATCTATTACTAATCGTCTTCATTAGAAATGCAATTTTCTTTTCTTTTTTCACCAAATAGAAATACAAACAATTGTTTGATTGTTATTGGACTCCAACAGTTAAACATGCTGTTCAAGCAGAAATTGAGTGCAGAAAACACATAATACAACAGTACCTTAGTGGAATATGAAATTCATTCTTCAACTTAGGAGTGCTCATTTTACCATGAAATACAGTTCTCTAATAAACTGTAATGGTCTGAATGTTAAATATGAGATGTGCTTTGGACAGAAGTGGGTTGCTTCCTAAAAGTCTGTTCTCTTTGCAGACTACACACAACATCCAGCTGCTTTCAACTTAATGGACTGACTTAATGACAGACTGAGTGCATAGAGACTGCTTTATTGGATCGGACATTTTCTCTTTATATTGTTTGAAAAAAAAATGACATACTAAAACAAAACCAGGATTCGTTTCTTTTTTCTCTCTTATTTATTACTTTGTATCTGCATGCAAGCATGTTTAGACCCAAACAGACAAAACAATTTTGCCGGAAGGTAATGTTCCATAAGATATTACACCAAATAACTTTATGGTGGCAGAATATCAATAAAAATGGTGTGCCATGTCCCTAAAATGAAAACAAACAAAACAAAACAACAGTCGGACACAAAGAGTAATTAATAAAAAGAAGCACACATTTATTGACAGTGGTAAAACAAATAGGAACAAGTGTTTATCTTAAATGACTAGGCTTTGTTAGAGTATTTTCGTCCCAGGGTGCATCACTCCTCCAGCCCTCTGTCAATAGGGTAATTGCCCCCCCCCCCCCTAGACTCCTGAGTATTACACAAACAATACTACGGTCAGGCCCTCTTAGGCTGGGCTGGAGAAAGATTCAACCAGGCACTAACAACCTTCATCAGCAGGATGCAACCTTATTTCACTTCACAACTCCTAGAGTCATTTAGCAGTGGCCCTTAGTTTACCATGAGGTACCCCACATTAAACAGCTGCTCTCTCTCTATATGGCATTTGCAATTGTTATTTGGCCAAGTAAAGATTGCAGCAGCCAAGACAAGTTGGCCACATGGGGGCACTGTCAAAAAATTCAAAACTAAGTAATCGTAAAAAAAAAAAAAAAAAAAAAATCTCCCAAATATCTCAGAACCAAGCACACTTCCTCATTAAGTTCAGCAATGAGTGTGCATCATTTAGATGCTATCAGGTAAACGATTCCAACACCGAGTTTCATGTTTTTTTGGTTTTAATCATAAATATGCACAAGGTTACAATTTATAGTTTCCAAAATCCAGCCAGCAATGCAAGCAAATTAATTTCACTTGCATTGCGCACAGGAGTAACTGTGTTTCTGTCACCCTGTGTCTCTGACTCTAGTCAGAGCTGATCACAAAATAGATAATATAGAACATTTTGATTCTAAAAATGTTGTTAAAAAATTTGATTGTTTCAACACCTTGACAGACACACATAAAATCTTTATTTTGATCAACACACCGACAAAACTCCTTTATTGATCATGCATTAAACTTTTGAGATTGTTGTCTTCAATGTCCATCCCACCAGATATGGGCCTGTGGGTTCCGACATCACCACCTCAACAAGAGGTAGACCAATTAATTGCTTGCTCAATAAATTATACCATTTACTTCATTTTGTTTGTTTGTTTGTAATCAAAATCAACCAGGATAATTTTACTGTAGATTAATTACAAGGCTAATTACCAGTTAAGCACATCTCTAAGCAGCACAGTTTTGTTATGGGTGACACCACATCCGTTGTCAGACAAACAATGCTTCTTGTTACTGGGTGACTTAATGAAAAGAGTACTTACGAGAATATTATGATAGCATTTAATGGAACAGTGTCATGACTATCATAGAAAGTAGTATACTTTTTATTTTTTAAATGCTTGTAAGGCTTTTGAAATGTTTAGAACCCTATCCCTTTACTGATTGTCACACTTGAAGTGGTAGATGTTTTCTAAGTGAGGTTTAGTGTTAGTTTCTTGTCTGATGTGCAAAGTACTATGAAGAACCTCAGTTTATACAATTAAGAAATTAGCTGAAAGTTAGTCGAATTGGGTCCAAAACCAAAGTGGATAGCTTTCACAATAAAACAACTCCAACTTAAAGTGATACTTTAAAACCTTCATGCCACCATCAGGTTTGCTTTATATGCTTATTTTCATAGGGTTCTATCTATTATTTTGGAAATGCAAACTATGGCAGAAGCTAGCTAAAGTACTGTCAGTGTAGTCTGTGGAACTCCTGACTTGAATATCTTATTTTGCAAGAATAGCTAAGTAATGCAGAAGTGACTGCATGAATACTGAAGGTTAAGATTATGAAACATTGTGTGCATGAATATCTATGAAGATTTCTGATTTAGAGGGTTTTTATTAGATGGCTGTAATGGTCCTGGCCACTTTGATCTTGGCCCTGTTTGGATTAGCTATCAGTTTATCAGTCCAGTCATAATGAAGCTATAAGGTAATTCAAAATGCCATGTTCTACAGGCAAAATATTTATTGATTGTAACTTTTCAGAACTTTAGAAGATCTAAATACGTTTTTCTCCTAACCACAGTTTCATCAATCACTTTTTCCCTTGTTGATTGTAAATTGCATGCACATTAAGCTGTTATCTTTACAGGTCAAAAGTAAACAAACATGGAAATAGGGTTTCTAATATCAGTTGACCATCTGCAGTTCTAATTTCTAGAGAATGCCATCAGCACCAGTCCCTGAGAAGCCCATAATGGTCAACCTCTAATATATGTTAATATAAAGACAGGTTCTGCCCTGCTGTGATAAAAAAATATATTCCTAGCTGATAGAAATAAATATCATAAAGTTTTTTGTCATTCTATGACTGAAGTCAAATGCTTCAAGCTAGGACTGCAGTTGGTAGGGCCATTTAAGAATGAAATAAGATACCCAATGAAGTGTTATAATGGAAAGAAAATGTCAATTTTACGACTGAGTGTCTTCCTGCAGGAATGTGTGATTATGCAGGAAAAAGTATGATGAGAAATTAACTGTGTGTGTGTATGTGTGTGTTTGTGCTTGTGTGCTATTATAAACATAAAAATGTTCATATGGCTTGTGCGTCTGAGTGCATAAAGTTTTCATCCATGCGTGATGTGTTCATGAGTAAGTGCACTTTCCCACAGGGGAGATGTGCTTACTGCATCCGCCACAAGGTCACCTATTCATACAGTTACCCTGGGCAGATTTACACCAGCAATCAATATGCATGCTTCCTGATGATGCTGCAGTGCTGTGAGTGGTGGTAGTGTGCCAACCACATGCAACAATATTCTCTCCCATTTCATAGTCCAGCCATGTGAAGCTCAATCTAGGTGAGAAACGTAACGCATAAACAATATGACCTAGATTTCTGTCGACGGCAGTGGCAAAGTTTAGTGCAATTTGTGTCTAATTTGCATTTGCCCAAAGCATAGCAGATTTTTATATGCAGTGTTTCTTTGGTGGCAACACTTGAAGGTGCCACAGTCATAATTAGAAAGCAGATTATTTTCTCTTTATCCCTTAAAGATACATTGGCAGTAACTTTATGGGGGAAAAATGTGCTGCTTCACATAAAATTTGGTTTCCTCATCTTTCCCCTACCGCCTTAACCCCACCTCACCAAACCCCTCTAGTAGGACTTGCAGGACCACTTGAGCTTTATGCACTATTAATGAACTTGAGAGGGAAAAATGTCCTCAGAGACTTTCAGCAGCTAGGGATAGAGGACTACTGCAAAGCAAGTCTTTTAATGTCTATGCAGCCATAAATAGAAAGTCATTAGGAAAATGGCAGGTGATGGACAGATTACTCAAACTCAGCAGAGGAGATGTGTGATAAAGACAGTTGAACCTTACAGTATTCCTCCCAGTTCCACTCACCCATCTTGGTGCCTTTATCTTTTGTTTTTGTTATCTTGCATGGCTTCCAACAAGCTTTTTAATCCCCTTCAGTCTTTCAAGTATGAAAGCAACTTTGACGCACTGTATTGTGTGAGGTTTGGTTTCAGAGAATACGGACCCTTGAGTGTATTTTGAAAATAAGAAGTGGGAACACACTTCTCGCATGACAAGATCAAGGAAACGTGTCGAAATAATGAGTTCTCCGTGAGCTGGCATAATTAACTTGCTTTCTTTGGTTTGGTGCACATGGAAACACTGAGCACATATTCAACGTTGATATTCAAGGAAATATTAGCATGGAAGGATGGTAGGATAAATGGTCAAGCATTTGGTAAATTGTGAACAAAATGTAATTTTTGTACATTGTTGTAAAAGGAAGTAGAATTCATACTACCGGTAATTGCAGTTTTGTTTGTTTGTTTTGTTCCTAAGAAATCATAGTGCCAAAACAATGTTGCTGTTTATTTATTTATTTACTTTGCAGTTAAGTTATTCAGCAGATTAGTGGCTCTTTGTGTTGCTTATGTTTCATGAACTGGACGTTGTGAGCTGTTTTAGGTTCTTAGTTTTTCCCTCTTTATTCCATATATTCTAAACACGAAAGAGACTATTAATTGGTGCTTTAATGAACATGCACACAAAGATGAGTTATGCTTTGGAAGACAATTGAAAAGTTATATGTGCTAAAAAAAAATACATGACTGGAGTGAAGTATGCAATGGACCTTGTTTGTTTGTTTTATCCTAGTTAAGCCAAGTCCATCCATCCATCCATCCATCCATCCATTTTCTTCCGCTTATCCGGGGTCGGGTCGCGGGGGTAGCAGCCTAAGTAGGGAGGCCCAGACTTCCCTCTCCCCAGCCACTTGGAGCAGCTCCTCTGGGGGAATCCCAAGGCGTTCCCAGGCCAGCCGAGAAACATAGTCCCTCCAGCGTGTCCTGGGTCTTCCTCTGGGTCTCCTCCCGGTGGGACATGCCCGGAACACCTCACCAGGGAGGCGTCCAGGAGGCATCCTAACCAGATGCCCGAGCCACCTCAACTGGCTCCTCTCGATGTGGAGAAGCAGCGGCTCTACTCCGAGTCCCTCCCGGATGACTGAGCTTCTCACCCTATCTCTAAGGGAGAGTCCAGACACCCTGCGGAGAAAACTCATTTCAGCCGCTTGTATCCGAGATCTTGTTCTTTCGGTCACAACCCAAAGCTCATGACCATAGATGAGGGTGGGAACGTAGATCGATCGGTAAATTGAGAGCTTTGCCTTTTGACTCAGCTCTCTCTTCACCACAACAGACCGGTACAGCACCCGCTTCACTGCGGATGCTGCACCTATCCGCCTATCGATCTCACACTCCAGTTTTCCCTCACTCGTGAACAAGACCCCGAGCTACTTAAACTCCTCCACTTGGGGCAGGACCTCCTCCCCGACACGGAGAGGGAATGCTACCCTTTTCCGTCTCAAGACCATGGCCTCAAATTTGGAGGAACTGATCCTTATCCCGGCCGCATCACACTCGGCTGCAAACCGCTCCTGCGGAAGATGTAGATCATGACCTGATGAAGCCAATAGGGCCACATCATCTGCAAAAAAACAGAGAAGTGATTCTAAGGCCACCAAAACGGATCCTCTCAACACCTTGGCTGCGCCTAGAAATTCTGTCCATAAAAGTTATGAGCAACCTTGGCGGAGTCCAACTCTCACTGGGAACGAGCCTGACTTACTGCCGGCAATGCGGATCAAGCTCTGACACCGGTTGTACAGGGACCTAACAGCCCATATCAATGGGCCTGGTACCCCATACTCACGGAGTACCCCCCACAGAACCCCCCGAGGGACGCGGTCGAATGCCTTCTCCAAGTCCACAAAGCACATGTAAACTGGTTGGGCAAACTCCCACGTACCCTCCAGGACCCTGCTGAGGGTGTAGAGCTGGTCCAATGTTCCACGACCAGCACGAAAACCACACTGCTCCTCCTGAATCCGAGGTTTGACTATCCGACGGACCCTCCTCTCCAGAACCCCTAAATAGACCTTACCAGGGAGGCTTAGGAGTGTGATCCCCCTATAGTTGGAACACACCCTATGGTCCCCCTTTTTGAATAGGGGAACCACCACCCCAGTCTGCCAATCCAAGGGAACTGCCCCCAATGTCCACGTGATATTGCAGAGTTGCGTAAGCCAACACAACCCCACAACATCCAGATCCCTAAGGAACTCAGGGCGAATCTCATCCACCCCCGGAGCCTTACCACCGCAGAGCTTTTTAACCACCTCTGTGACCTCAGCACCAGAGATTGGAGAGCCCGACCCAAAGTCCCCAGGCTCCGCTTCCTCAGTGGAAGACGTGCCAGTAGGATTGAGGAGGTCTTCGAAGTATTCCACCCACCGACTCACAAAATCCCGAGCCAAGTCAACAATGTCAATTTTAGTCAAAATGAAGAAAGCAGAGCTTTAACTCCCACCTCCCTGGGTTGCCACCTTACTGTGGTGGTGGGGTTTGAGTGCCCCAATAATCCTAGGAGCTATGTTGTCAGGGGCTTTATGCCCCTAGTAGGGTCACCCAAGGTAGACAGGTCCTAGGTGAGGGACCAGACAAAGTGCAACCCAAAGACCCCTTATGAAGACTAATATAAATGGATTTAATGTTCCCTCGCCCGGACGTGGGTCACCGGGGCCGAACTCTGGAGACAGGCCTGGAGGTGGGGCACACTGGTGAGCGCCTGGTGGCTGGGCTTTTACCCATGGAGCCCAGCCAGAAACAGCCCGAAAGGGAGATGTGGGTCCCCCTTCTCATGGACTCACCACCTGTGGGAGGGGACAAAGGGGTCAGGTGCAATGTGGGATGGGTGGTGGCCGAGGGCGGGGACCCTGGCGGTCTGATCCTTGGCTACAAAAGCTGGCTATTGGGACGTGGAATGTCACCTCTCTGGTGGGGAAGGAGCCTGAGCTAGTGTTTGAGGTTGAGAAGTTCCGGCTAGAAATAGTCGGACTCACCTCAACGCATGGCTCTGGCTCTGGAACCAGTTTCCTTGAGAGGGGTTGGACACTCTTTCACTCTGGAGTAGCCCCTGGTGAGAGGCGTCGAGCAGGAGTGGGCATACTTGTTGCCCCCTTCTTGGTGCCTGTACGTTGGAGTTCACCCCGGTGAACGAGAGGGTAGCCTCCTTCTGCCTACGTGTGGGGGGACGGGCTCTGACTGTTGTTTGTACCTATGCACCAAATGGCAGCTCAGATTACCCACCCTTTTTGGAGTCCTTGGAGGGGGTATTGGAGAGTGCGCCTCCTGGGGACTCCCTTGTTCTTCTGGGGGAATTCAACTCTCACATGGGCAATGACAATGAGACCTGGAGGGATGTGGTTGGGAGGAACGGCCCCCCTGATCTGAACCCGAGTGGTGTTCTGTTATTGGACTTCTGTGCTCATCATGGATTGTCCATAACGAACACCATGTTCAGGCATAAGGGTGTCCATATGTGCTCTTGGCACCAGGACACCCTAGGTCGCAGTTCGATGATCGACTTTGTTGTCGTCTCATCTGATCTGCGGCCGCATGTCTTGGACACTCGGATGAAGAGATGGGCGGTGCTGTCAACTGACCACTACCTGGTGGTGAGTTGGCTCCGATGGTTGGGGAGGATGCCGGTTAGACCTGGCAGACCCAAACGTATTGTGAAGGTCTGCTGAGAACGTCTGGCAGACTCTCCCGTAAGATGGAGCTTAAACTCCCAAATCCGGGAGAGCTTTGAACACATTCCGAGGAAGTTGGGGGACATTGAGTCCGAGTGGGCCATGTTCCGCACCTCTATTGTTGCGGCGGCTTATCGGAGCTGTGGCCGCAAGGTTGTTGGTGCCTGTCGTGGCAACAATCCTCGAACCTGATGGTGGACACCGGCAGTGAGGGATGCTGTCAGGCTGAAAAAGGAGTCTTATTGGGCCTTTTTTGGCCTGTGTGACCCCAGAAGCATCTGATGGGTACCGGCAGTCCAAACGGCATGTAGCTCAGGTGGTTGCTGAGGTAAAAACTCGGGGGTGAGAGGAGTTCGGAGAGGCCATGGAGAATGACTTCCGTATGGCTTTGAGGCGATTCTGGTCCACCATCCGGCGTCTCAGGGGGGAAGCGGTACGCCACCAACACCATTTATAGTGGAGGTGGCGTGCTACTGACCTCAACTCGGGTAGTTTTGAGTCGGTGGGCAGAGTACTTCGAAGACCTCCTCAATCCCACTGGCACGTCTTCCACTGAGGAAGCGGAGCCTGGGGACTTTGCGGGCTCTCCAATCTCTGGTGCTGAGGTCACTGAGGTGGTTAAAAAGCTCCTCGGTGGCAAGGCCCCAAGGGTGGATGAGATACCTTGGAGTTCCTTAGGGCTCTGGATGTTGTGGGGTTATGTTGGCTTACGCGACTGCAATATTATGTGGACATCGGGGGCATTTCCCTTGGATTGGCAGACTGGGATGGTGGTTCCCCTATTCAAAAAGGGGGCCGTAGAGTGTGTTCCAACTATAGGGGGATCACGCTCTTAAGCCTCCCTAGTCCGGCACTTGGCAAAGCAGGTTGCATCTCTTTTTGCTCCTCTCCTCCCTAAAGTTTCCCTCCTCCTTGCTTTTGCATTTTTGTCTCGTCTGTAACTCTTCAGTGCTCACTCGAACCAATTTGAAATGGATTTAATTGCGTGGGCTGTTTCCTCTATTGATACATTTTTTTCCACGAAGTGCACGGGACCAGGAGAGCCGGCTTGCCCCCTCGACATGCATGCGGTGGGGTACATTATGGACTCGTGGGGCGACTGGAAGTTAATGTGCCTGACCGTTCTTTCTGTCGAAGATGTGGAAGATTTGTGGATTATTGGAATATTGGTGGCAACTGCTCTGCTTTTTGGCATTTGCGAAGGTTTCTGCTACTGGAAGCTGAGGAAGGCTACCGCGGCGATCAACGCGCTGGTAAAACTTCCTACTCAACAAGATTATTTGATCCGGGGCGGCCGTGGTGTAGTGGTAATGGCAGTCGTCTCCCGATCGGAAAGTTGGCGGTTCGACTCCCGGGACCCGCACCATGTGTCGTTGTGTCCTTGGGCAAGACACTTAACCCTGAGTTGCTCCCGGTAGGACTGGAAAGCACCTTGCATGGTAGTCTGCCGCCACCGGTTTATGAATGTGTGTAGCATTCAATATATATGTGTAGCACTTTGAGATTTTCAGTAATGAAAAGTGCGTTATAAATTGAATTAATTATTATTATTATTATCCGGGCTATGACCTCAACGACCCAGCTGTTGTACGAGCTGAACCGCATGATGGGAGCAGTGGTGGACAGCCGCGGACCTGCTGTGCATTTTGGGACTTGTTTACAGCTGTCCGGTCACCATCAGGGCACAGATGGGGATTTGTAGCTCGGAACCTCACATGATTCGGTGATTTGGACCTAGACAGCACCTGGACTTCAAGGTTGCAGTCAAAGTACACTGTAGCCTGGCCTGAAAATAAATAAAGTAACTTATCTAATCGGGACTCTGAGCAACCTTGGAAAGAGGCTGACTGAAAACTTCTCCTGGAGTCGAAAGCTGTTGAGAACTCGCTGCCCCCCCTCCCCCCAGAGGTCTCTGTGTGCATTCAGATGGAGCCGAGCTGAGGCCATCTACAGACTGTGCTTATCTGAAATGATTACTCACGGACAATCTCCCTGCTTGCCATCTAATGCAACATGTCTTGTCTTTATCCGTGCTGAAGCTGGTAGAGTTTTTTCGACTTTATCATAGAGTGTCCTAAGACAAAATGTGATAGATTCTTTTTTTGAATACCAAGATTATCCGACTGTATGTTCCTTTTTCCATATCTGATTGTTGGTGGCGCGGTTTTATACTGCTGCGGCTTCCGTGCGCACGTCCCTCTTCGGATGGTGCGCGCGCCAATTGCAAAACTTTGTACCTTGGTGCAAATATGCCAATAAAGATATATTCTATTCTATTCTAAGGTCTATTCAGGGGTTCTGGAGAGGAGGGTTCGTCAGATAGTTGAACCTCGGATTCAGGAGGAGCAATGCAGTTTTCATCCAGGTCGTGGAACACTGGACCAGCTCTACACCCTCAACAGGGTCCTGGAGGGTACGTGGGAGTTTGCCCAACTAGTTTACATGTGCTTTGTAGACTTGGAGAAGGCATTTGACCGCGTCCCTCGGGGGGCCCTGTGGGGGTACTCTGGGAGTATGGGGTACCAGGCCCATTGATATGGGCTGTTAGGTCCCTGTACGACCGGTGTCAGAGCCTGGTCTGCATTGCCGGCAGTAAGTCAGGCTAGTTTCCAATGAGAGTTGGACTCCGCCAAGGTTGCCCTTTGTCACCAATTCTGTTTATATATTTTATGGACAGAATGTCTAGGCGCAGCCAAGGTGTTGAGAGGATCCGTTTTGGTGGCCTGATGCCTCATCCTCACCAAACGCATCAAAATGCTCCCACTGCTCTGTGTTTGCTGCTTGTCAACAGATGTCTGTCCCCACCGAACATGTCTGCAGACGCGCAGTGGGAGGAGCGTGTGGCTCCCTTCCCGGTCAGATCTGTGTTGTTTTTATGTACACTGGGCAGATAAAATCAGCTCTACGTGAGCCTCGTGACTACTTGAGTGGGTTTTCTACGAGCTGAACTGCAACTCCAAAAGTCTTTGTTGAGATTAAAACGTTTTTTTTTTTTAATGTTTGGTGTGATGTACACTCGAGTGGACGGCAGTAACTTTAAAAATGCCAGGTTTTCCTACCGGATGCTGTTTTCGTCCACAGAAAGTCCCGTCGTCGTTGCGTCATCACAATAGCAGAGTCTCTCCCGAGTGGTTGCTGCGACGCTACGAGCAGCAGAAGCAAGAATATTCTGGCTTCCTGTTGCTCGGCTGTTCGGTTGCTCGGCTGCGCGGGTGCGTGAAAAGGGACTGCCGGGTCCTGCTGCGCTGCTTGAAATGCTTTAGACGCGCCGCGTCACGCCCCTCTGCTCCAAGATGCGCGGCCACATAGACTTTCAATGTAAAGTGGCTGCTTCGGCTGCGCGAAAAGCGTTTGGTGAGGATTCAGCATCAGAATCACTTTTCTGCTTTTGGCAGATGATGTGGTCCTATTGGCATTATCAGGTCGTGATCTACAGATTTTGCTGGAGCGGTTTGCAGCAGAGTGTGATACGGCCGGGATGAGAATCAGTTCCACTTAATCCGAGGCCATGGTCTTGAGCCGGAAAAGGGTAGAGTGCCCTCTTCGGGTCGGGGAGGAGGTCCTGCCCCAAGTAGAGGAGTTCAAGTATTTTGAGGTCTTATTCACAAATGAGGGAAAACTGGAGCGTGAGATCGATAGGCGGATAGGTGCAGCGTCCGCAGTGAAGCGGGCGCTGTACCGGTCTGTCGTGGTGAAGAGAGAGCTGAGTCAAAAGGCAAAGCTCTCAATTTACCGATCGATCTACGTTCCCACCCTCATCTATGGTCATGAGCTTTGGGTTGTGACCGAAAGAACAAGATCTCGGATACAAGCGGCTGAAATGAGTTTTCTCCACAGGGTGTCTGGACTCTCCCTTAGAGATTGGGTGAGAAGCTCAGTCATCCGGGAGGGATTCAGAGTAGAGCCGCTGTTTCTCCACATCGAGAGGAGCCAGTTGAGGTGGACCGGGCATCTGGTTAGGATGCCTCCTGGACTCCTCCCTGGTGAGGTGTTCTGGGCACGTCCCACTGGGAGGAGACCCAGAGGAAACCCAGGACACGCTGGAGGGACTATGTTTCTCGGCTGGCCTGGGAATGCCTTGGGATTCCCCCGGAGGAGCTGCTCCAAGTGACTGGGGAGAGGGAAGTCTGGGTCTCCTTACTTAGGCTGCTACCCCCGCGACCCGACCCCAGATAAGAGTAATATTAATAATAATAATAATCATTTTATTTAAAAGCGCCTTTCAGGACACCCAAGGACACTTAACAAACCAATACAGTGTAATACAGATCAAACATTATCAGCGACACAATGAAATATAAAATACATAAAGATTATGAAATGCAAAATAATAAAAATACAATTTCAGTAAAATAATAAAAATACAATTTCAGTAAGAGAATGGATGGATGAAGAAAGATGAATTGCATCCTAATTAACTCGTTTTGTTTTAATCCATTCATTGCTTGAGATTAAATCATGCAACCAAATATTGAGCTTGAAGTCAAAATATTTGGCTGTCATACATATACATGGGTTTAATAATATATGTTATAATATTCCAATGATTTGAAGAGAAAAACTCATATGGGTTTAATTTTCATAGACATAACTAATATAATTGAGTTTATATTTCTCAAACACTAAAACATCCAGAGCTCACAAATACTCCCACTCAAATGTACATGTGTTTCCACTATGAAAACTATTTATTTATTAAATAGTTTGCATAGATAAGGAAAGTTAGTTTTTCATCTTTAAGGCTGAGGGAATAAGTTGTGCAAAACAGAAGCAGAGGGAACTTGGGTTCCTGCGTGCATCATCTCTTGTTTACTAGAGTAGATGATTCTCTTGATGACAGATGACAATAAGAGAAAGTGTTCCAGAACGTTGACTTGTTTTATTTATATATTTATTTTTCACTGTGGGCTGTGATACATTCCTGGGCCCTGGTGGGACTCTGCTGTTGTGTTCTGCTTAATAATCCAAATCCTTTAAGTCCCCCTTGGCCCACTTCAGTCCTTTGATTGTTCCTTTTTCTTTTTATTACGTTAAACTCTATTTTCATAATCTCATGTATGCACTCTTATGGAGTGTGTTAGGGAAGGAGAAGACAAGTACTGTGCGCTGCTCTTCTGAGGTCATTCAGATTACAATGGTCAGTCTTTAATCCCTAAAGCTGGCTATGTTTGCTTTTAATTTGGGATAGCAACTTTTGAAGTGATTTTTTTTGTGGTTGATGTATATGCACATGACTTTTATATATGTATATATATCAGAAATATAAAAGTATATTTGTTTTGTTCTTCCACTCACTTCTTTTGACAACAAAAAAATAACCAAAATGTTGCAGGCTCCTAACTTTTTCAAAGATAAATGTATTTGCTGTTGTTTGTAACAAAAACATGGCTAATAAGAGCACCATTCCTCATTCAACATCAACATAGTGGCTTTTTGTGATTTACAAGTTTTGCACTGAAATACACCTGCATGTAAATTTTCTGCAAGTCTATGGAATGCATTTTAAAATCTGGTAGTCAGCTGATAATTAAAATATTATTGACCAGTTTGATGAAAAATGCATTGATGGATTCATTACTGACTAGAGTTTTGCATGAGAAAAGATTGCACTGCAGCGTTGGATAAAACTTTACAAAGTACATTACATAAAAAAACATAACATTGAATGCATAAATAATTGTCATAGTTTGTGTATTTTAGGATATCTACGATTTTGTTCTACTTTGTATATGTTCAATGTATCCAAAGTCAAAATAAAGTCATGAGGAGGGATACAATATTTCAACATTGTTCTCTTCTGCTGTTGCCACTACTGTATTGTATTAAGATAACATTGTGAGTTTTATGATTGAGTTACTTATCAGCTATATGAATTACAGCAAAAACAAAACTTATTGTTACAAAGAATTTATAGGATTGTGTCCTTATATTTTCATTGTGGTCAGCAAAAAACACTGTTTTCTTCTCAGCTTTGCTGTGAAGTAGCCAACTCATCAGTCTTAGACTAGAAAAACATAAATCCATTACATCATATTGAAAATCCAAAACAGAAATATGTTGGGAAATAAACACAGCCATTTTATTCCACCTTTATTATATTCCAGTAGCTCTTATACATTACATTAATATTGAAAGGTTTATTCAAGAATGAAATGATTGACTGCTATGATTACAAAGTTCTGCTGCACCCCTCCTCCAGTAGCCTTCTGCCAAGGGTAAAATATACATCTGTCTAATTTCTTGCTTGTCAGACTACCATCTGGTACAGTATCAGCAATAACGTCAGGAGAAATGGCAGCTCAGTCTCTCTATTACAAAGGATATGATAATGATGGTTACTAACATTACTGAGGTCATATGTAGTAAATATCATTGATGTATATTTTTTATTATTATTTGGATATTTTGAATTATCTGCTTCACCTTAAAAGCATTTTATGTTAACAATTAAAGTAATACGATGATTTGCTATGTTTTGATCAATTTCAGTGAGTTGACATTTGGGGCAAATTTGATGCTAACAGCTGATGTGGTTTAAACAAAATCTCAATAAAACATTATGATACTTAATGGTATGGTTGTGTAGTGGTTAGAGCTGTCACCTCACACATTTGCCTCCTACGTGGGGACTTTCCATGTCGAGTTTGTATGTTTTCCACATTCATGAGTTTTTTTTCTCCTCAGGGTATTCTGGTTTTCTTACACAGACCAAAACTATACATGCTGA